>PJEN01002164.1:0-214496 GCA_004024605.1 Pteronura brasiliensis
GACTTGTTGTATTTTTATCATTGCTTCTCATTGGTGGCAGAACCCCTGGTTAGCTCAGGCTTAACCCACTGAGCCACCCAGGCACCCATCGTCTTGGCTTCTGATGTAGCCACAGGCATAAGGAATGTCAGGTACATAGATCGACTTGTTGTATTTTTATCATTGCTTCTCATTGGTGGCAGAACCCCTGGTTAGCTCAAGGAATTAATCGGACAGCATTCCAGTGCCTAACTCGCAGACCTAGTTCTACTGATGTGCATGTGTTGCTTTAATAATTCACGGAGGGGACGGATATAGACACACAGACCTGCATTTGGTCTTGTCTGTCATCCTCAAGCTGACTAATTTATTAAACATGTCTCTGGGTTAAGTTTTCTTATCTGTAAAATGTTGAAAATAGTACCCGCCATACTAGGGAGTTGTTCTAAGGGAGAAAGACCTGAGAAATATAAAAAGCCTAGCTCATTCTAAGTAGACCCTACATGGTAGAGTTGTTACTGACCTCTCTGCAAGCAGAGAAATGGCACAACTAAGTTATTGCTTATGATCTTACAGTATGCACACGATTTTCCAGTATAATGCCTAAAAAGAGGCATTCATAGGTTTATCCACCACAACAATCTCAGTTTGATTGGAGGTAGTATTTTGAGTGACACATCCTTCGGAAATATTTCAAATTTCTTAAATAATGTGATAGACGGATACCCTTCGGTATCTGTTTTCCATCCATGTGGATCAATTGAAGGTACTGGATTCAAGAGGAGAATTGGCCATGGTCTTTGAAGGGAGGGACTCTATGTACCGACTGGGATATCCCAAATTCCTTCCTAGCACAATGCCTGGCTGACGGTGGGAATCGCTAAATGCCACACCCTCCTCTTCTCTTCCCTTCCTTTTTCTTCTTTTCTTGCATCCTCCTCCATGATTATAATTACCCCAAAGGAGAGGCAGCAAGAGGCCACAAAGACCCTGCCTTACCTTATGCATTTCTATATTGTAATGGCAGTGTTCATTCAATGCAATGAATAGCATTCTTTAAAAACAAACAAACAAACAGGTGTTGATAACCCGTATTAGCAGTGAAGTTGTGAAAAGAAACATAAGCCCTTTTAAAGACTCAGAGAGAACAAAAATGGCCGAACTTCTTCTCTAGATGGATCAAAGGAAACAGATAAGGTCTGCGTTTTCCATCCCACGGGAACAGATTTTTCCAGCAAGCACTGAAGACATCAGCCCTGATGGTCCTGGTGAATAGCGTGCTGTATTCTGCAGCATCTGTGGTCAGTAAAAGTGAACGGACAGAGGGCATTGGGTGGCTTCATTGGTTAGACGTCTACCTCTTGATTTCGACTCATGTTATGATCTTTGGGTTGTGGGACTGAGCCCAACATTAGGCTCCATGCTTGATATGGAGTCTGCTTGGGGTTTGCTCTCTCTATCCCCCCCCACACTCACACATACTCTCGCTCTCTCAAATAAATAAGAAAATCTTTTTTAAAAAAGTGAACACATGATTGAGATTGCAAAAGAATGTTCTGAAGGTCTAGGTTGTCATTGAAGGTTGAAGGTTCAAGGTAGGAGAGGGACACATTTGTCTAGAATACCTTTGCTCCTTTGGCTAGGGGACCACATGTTTATTTTTATTCAGTTCATTTTTTATTTTCTTTAGCTACAATGTCTGTAGCCACCTCGTCCCTCCTCAGCAGCTGGAGGAACATGCCTGGATCCATGCCTGTGATAATGACCAAAAGGTGTTGTGGGAGGTGGAAAAAGTCAGGGACCTGAGGAACAGAAATGGTAGCTCAGAATAGGTTCAGAGGTAGAACTGTCCAGAGCAGGGAAGGTGATGGAGAGTTTGACGGCCTTAAATGCCAGGCTGGCCATTTCAAATGAAAACTGACCTATGGGTTTAGACAAGATTGGGTGCGTTCAGGGTGGTATGGCCGTAGACGACCTATGGGTTTAGATAGAACTTCTTTTGGCTTCCCGGTAAAATAAGGAAAGCAAAGAAAAGGGACTGACCGCACAGACTCTACACTGTCTGTCTGTGATCACCCTGGGTCTCACACGGATCCCGATATCTGATTGCTACTTACGATATCTGATTGCAACCATGAGCACATTCAGCTGGAGATACCAGGTTGACCCAACAGTCAGTGGGCAGTGGAGGGAAGTTAGTGGTGGGTTTTATGGGTACCCGTTATGCACGTGATCATTGTACAGACATTCTCTGTGTTTCTAATGCTCGTTCTACGCTTACTGACATTACCTTTGTATCTTAATCTCTTTACTTGGAATACTTCATGTCCCCTTCTCAGAGGGCTGTGGAGCTGCTGTCCCATCCTGTGGCCATAACTTGGAGAAGACAACTGAGCCCACTTGTACCCTCCCTAGGATAATACATCCAAGAGAGAACTTTCCTTCTCTCTTGGAGAACGCCAGCTTTGTGTGTGTGTGTGTGTGTGTGTGTGTGTGTGTGTGTGTGTGCATGTGTGTGTTTGCTTTCTTAAATCTTCACATTAGACTGTATCCTTGCAAGGAAATGTAAACAATTCAGCCATGAGTGTCAATGAAATAATTTGCAACAACGTGAAGGGATGGTGGGTGTTTTGTTTAATTGTTCTTGGATATGTAGGCCAAGCCCCAGATTCTGGTGCAAAGAACAACGTTCCCCTGGGTTCGAGGGGGGTGTGTCTTGAGAAGAACTATCTCCAGTGCGGATGAGAAAATCGGGGAAGTTCTTCCAGTCCTGACTTTAGAAAATCTAGTTTAACATAATCACACTGGATTCGTCTGTGTATGTTAGAATAAAAGCCCTACGCAGACCTATAATTTATCACTCGTTAATTTGCTAGCTGCTGGAGTATTCCAGGGGGGAATTCTAGGAGGGAAAAATGGAAAGAAATCCAGTCAAAGTAGGAGAATTCCAGGGGGGATAAATGGGACGAAATCCAGTCAAAGTAGGAAAGCTCTGAAACGTAGCCAGAATGACTATGTTGGGTCACGGTGGGCTCTCATGAGCACCTCCTTCCGCTGGTCTCATGGTCCAGTCCTTCGGGAAAGGCAGAGCATGGTGTACATGGCCAAACGCACTGATCCTTGATCAGTGGGAGCAAAGAAATGGGTGTGTTTGTTCAAGCAAAGAATGATAAGAAGCAGAGTGAGGATCTCAGAACCCCTAGGAGTGCTGGCTTTGCATGTATCCCTGTAAGGCTTAGACATAACCAAGGAGACTCTTGTCCCCCTCCCAAATATGTCTTGTTTCTTACTAGCAGTGCATGAAATTGATCCGTCCTGCAACCCACTGTCAATACTTTGAATAAAATAGATATCTCCCATCATGTTGAATGACAAGCGGAAGCTAGTCTTAAACAATGATTTCAGAGGACAATGACTTGGTTTCCAAACAGCTTGCAAATGTTGTCATAATACGGGCCGGACAATGAGTTATTCGCTGCTGGAATTCCCCGGGGCATCATGCATTGTGTGGAGTAATTCTTTTAGGAGAGCTACGACTGAAGTCTTTGAAAAAGGAAAAACAAGGTTCCCTGATAAATTCTGGCCAGTCCCACCTGCCCTCCGGATGCAGCCCAAAGAAAACGTATCGTTTCCGATGGCTGTTTCCGATGGCTGTTTCGCAGCAGCCGGCCCATAGCTGTGTCTTTTGTCAGATCATCATTTCCTGCCAAGACCTCGAAGGAAGACGTGTCCTTACAGAACCAAAGGCGTCTAGCGTTGGCACAACCGTTTATTCAAAATTTTAAATGCATTAGTGATTTATGCATCCTAACGCCTAATATGGCATGCTGTTCACAACAACCTTCAAAATTTGGTTGCCTGTTGAGAAATTTGACACAGTCATTTTCGGGGGGAAAAAAAAAGTACCTCATCTTCTACTGTGGATATGTCTTCTGATTTTTGTAGCGAGTCCAATCTTCCTTGAAAAAAAAAGAAAAGCATAAAAATGAAATTAGACATTTGTTGAATGTGGGAGATAATTTTCACAGACGGAAATGGTGTGAATGAGATGCAAGCAGATGGTAGGACGGTATGGCTGCCTGCCCGCTCTGTCGATGGCACAAAAGTCATGTCAAGGTGAATGGGGTAGTGAAAATAGGAATGTCCTTATCCTCCTTCTGCCAGAAAAGCCAACTGACTCCTCTGATTCTTGTCTTCATCAGTTTGAAGGGAAAGTTCCCGAGGGATGAGTTTACACTTTGTAATGATGTTGAAATCCAAAACAAAACAAATAAAACCTATTCCTTTTTCTCTATTTTCCAATATAAGAGAAGAACACCAAGATGAAGTATTTTCTCTTTGAGTGGACATCTAGAAAGCAGATTCTGAAGTGCAGGAGAGCAGTGTTATCCCCTCGGGGGATGTTTGGTAATCCCTAGAGACTTTTTGGTCACTCCAAGTTGTAGGGGGAGGGGCAGGGTGTGACTCGCCTCTCGTGGTCAGAGGTCGGGGACGCTGCTGGGACCCTAACCGAGCACAGGTTGTAGCTCCACTCCCCCCCCCCCCCCCCCCCCCCCCCCCCCCCCCCACCCCCAGCACAGCTCAGACAAAGATTCAGCCCAGAGGTACTCTGGTTTGGAGGATGGAGAGGAAGAGGTCTTTCTTCAGAACCTTCAGGGTCACAAACCAGGTGCCTACCGCTTCCTGCCACGTCCTGCCAATGGACACTAAGTGCTGGGTGTAGGGACATGACTGGCGCTGGAGACTGAGGTCGGTTCTCCCTTTAGCCGAGAAACACTGAAGAAACAAACATCCTAAACCCCACAGAGCCACGGTATTGTAGAGCAAATCGGGAAGGTGCCAGGTTTCATAACTGATTTCTAGCAAATGCGTGCCTTATCTGTATACGGAAACAAGGAAGTTGCTTCCTTTATGTCGGGGGAAAAAAGTAGCTTATATAATCAAAACGGATTGTTCTCTTTTAAAAAAAAATTAGCTCTCTATTGTTGTTAATGAAAGAAGCTGCCTCTGCCTTTTCTCCCTTCTCATTTTTCTTCTCATTCCTTTGTGTCTCTCTCTGCGGTAGGATGGCTGTGGTCACCCCCATTTAGTTTATTTATGTGAGCAACGCAAACATCTTTAATTCCTCTCTGTCTTGTAAAGTCGTCTGAGTTTCCGAGGATAGCTTAATTGCCCGAGTAGCAATTAAGATTTTAGCTATCAATCTGCTGTTTTTCTCTCAAGGGCAAATACCAAAAGCTAAATTCCCAAACTTCCCTGTGACATGTAATTTATCTCAGAAACATACCAATAGGGATCATCAGTCATGATTATCCCAGCCAATCGCTTCTCTTTGGAGGTTCCCAAAGGGAAAACACAGCCATTATTTGTCTTTAAATCTACCACCGGCAAGTTAGTGGCCATGAGAGGTGGGTTGTTAATCTGTAGTATTAACACAGGTGCCACTCGTGGTTGCTCACAACCCTGGAAGCTTCATCTCTTCATTTTTTTGCATCCCCGTTGTAAATTCCGACTCCGTGCCAGTAGACGTTGATAAGCAAATGATGCAAAGGAAACCCACTTGTAGCCTCTCCCATGACTGAGGTACAGACTTGGTTTTCTGTGGACCACCATGGTGGCTGCCAAAAGCTATTTCCTGATGACACCAGGGAGTTCCTCCTACATCTGGCTGCTTCTTTGTTGTTGTTCTGGGAGTTTCTGTTGGAAATACATCTAGGGGTCTACTTTTAGGTCCCTTCCAGAGTCTAAGCTATGTGGCTCTCCCTCCACATTCTTTTTGCTTCCATTTCCTCAAGTCGGTTGCGTTACCAGAAAGTAAGTGTCTTCTACAACTAGAGCTAGAACGATGTGTACGGTAGCAATGATAGAAAAAGGAAGGCCTACTGAATGCTTATGAAGATGTTAATAACCTGAGTCTAACTTCTTGTATGTTAACCTTGCTGTTTGGGCTCTGGGACTCTGTTATAGGAGTCAAACCGTTTCGTGGTTGGAAGTACCTTATAGCTGCGTGTACTGCCTAGTGCCCTACAGACCCCCATGAGATGCTCCTCCAAGGCCCAGAGTATATGCCAGTAGTACAGATGAAGACACTTTCTACTCTGCGATTCTCTCTTTGCATTACCTACCTGCAGAATGCATAGTTCACGGATAGAGGTGTGTGTGTACGAAACACTGGTTGCTTTTTACCCCATACGTATTCATAACGAGTAGTTCACTGAACGGGATGGGGATTTTGTTTTTTAACATTAACAAATTAATATTTCAGCATCTAAGGAGATATTTTCTAAAACCTTCATTTTTACTTTTTAGTTTTTAAATATATTTTATGTATGTATTTTCAAGAGGCAGAGAGCAAGAGAGAAACAGAGGGAGAGGGACAAGCAGATTCCCCGCAGAGCATAGAGCCTGATGTGGGGCTCAATCCTACAACCCTGTGATCCTGACCTGAGCCGAAATCAAGGCTTGGATGGTCAACCAGCTGAGCCACCCAGGTGCCCCTAAAACCTTTATAGTTAAAGGGACATTTACTATTTCCTACTTGCATTACTTGCCTCTGTCATCAACAAAGTAAGAGTTTGGTCAATGTATTTTACTCTGGTCCTTATCCTGCCCGTTGGTCTTATATGGAATCACCAACCAAGAGCCCAGCTTTGCTTTCTGAAGACCTAGAGGAAATAGCTCCTTGAAGGAAAAGAGAGTGACACAGAAAGAAATCAAGAGGCCCGTAAGAAACATGCTATTAAGGATTTGCAAGTCAGGTGTACATGAAGATCATGGAATTTTGATGCCCTCTTTAGCTACGTCAGGCTTCCTTGCTTCTACATCTTCTTTTGATTTGAAAAGGTTTTTTTGGTTTTTGGTTTTTATCAGGGTACGAAGTTGGCTTCCCTGAGTGGTGCTCCCATGTGGTAAGTGAAAACATCAGTGCATGGAGACGATACCCAGATGAGTTGGGTCCCTATGAGACACTGCTACCAGGACTTGATGAGGATGGTTTCCTCTAAGCTGGGAACATGGGGTGTCTGGGCAGAGGCACAGAGGAATAACCAAATGCTTTGTCCACAGAGATTACAGTCAAGACGGAGTGGCTGACGAAACACCACCAGTCCCATGTTTCACAGAAATACACGCAGGGTCCTCGTGAGAATGTTGCTACTCATGTTAAAAGTGATTCCGATAAAATTACTCTGACGCTGCATACTTTGAACCGATATTTTTATACCTTATGCAAAACTATGAAAATGTGGAAGAAAGCAGAAACACAATTATCATTCGCTCTCAGGGGAGAAGAATCATTCATTGCCTATTCTTTGGGATTTATTTAAATCTCGTCAGTCACACAGTACCTTACAGTTGGTAAGCCTTTTTAAAATGAGTATTGTGGGGAGCCTGGCTGACTCAGTGAGTAGAGCATGCCAGTCTTGATCTCAGGGTTGTGAGTTTGAGCCCCAAGGTCATTGTAGAGATTACCTAAAAAATTTTCAAAAAACTAAAATGAGTATTTCATTTGGTGTTCATAACCTATTGCGAAGAAACACGGGGTAGACCTTTGCTTCAGCCAGACCGAGACCACTGGAAACCAGCTCTCCTTCTTATCAACGATCCTGTGATCCCACTTTTGCACATTCATAAGGTGATCCCACGTTACTGAGTGAGATGGGACAGCAAGACGCAAATCGAAAGCAAACTCATTTTCCTGAACTGTTGTGGAATTCCCAGAAGGAGACTCCTTGTTCAGGAGACAATTAAGAGGATACACCTACTTCTCAACTATTCCTCTCCGTACTTACTCTACACAGAAATCTCTTTAGAAAAAGCCTACAGATAAAAGGAATTGAGCCATGGTTGTCTGGTAGGCAAGGTGCCCACATGTTCATCTCTCCCCTCTACTTGCTGGCTCCTGTGTATTGTATCGACCCTCAAGGCAGAGTTCAGAAATCACTGTCTTGCAAAGTAGGTTCCATGTGTCCTTGGGAGTCTCTAAAAAAGGCTGTATTTTGTTTCATTAATTTTTAAGATATATATATATATATGAAATGAATGAATGAATAAATATAATATATATATTATGTATATATCATATATATATATATGTATATATATTTTTTATTTTTAAAGAGAGAAAGAGGTAGAGACAGAACTTACATGGGAGGGGTGGAGGGAGAAGGAGGGACAATCCCAAGCAGACTCCATGTTGAGCCTGCAGCCTGAAGAGGGACTCGATCCCACGACCCTGAGATCATGACCTGAGCTGAAACCAAGAGTCAGACACTTAACTGACGGTGTCACCCAGGTGCCCCAAGGCTGTATTTTAATAAGTCATCTCCTGTTTCTGGAATTTAGAGACATGAATTCAAGTCCGTGAGAAAAGTGTCATTTGCCCCAAAACCCACCATGAAGGATGGAGAGCATGAACATTCAGAAAATGATTTTCAAGTTGGAAATTCACTTCTGAGCTGAACTGCAGTGTCTGTTTAAGGCATCGCACACTCCTGCTTAGTCTCAATGAGATCCACACCTTGTTTGTCGTGCCTCGTATCTTCCTATACTTCTGCATGGACAGTTTCGTAGAAGGTTACTCAGGAGTGTCCAAGCTTGATAACGGTATGAAAACAGGCATGAGATGAACCAATTGGGAAACGTGAGTGCATGATGACTTACTACCAAGATGACCGCTATTTCTACTTCCCTCATTTTCCTCCTTCACACCTTTGCGACAGACCATCTGCTTGGACTTTTGCAGTCTACTGCTCTACCCCTGAGCTCCACCCCTGTGTTTGGATTTTCATAATCGAATGTCAGATTGTGTGTGAGCTTCACCAAGGTTTTTCAGCTGAGGTCTCATCCAGGGAAGGAGGGATGGAGTCATCCATCATCCATCTGAGAAAATGCATTACAGTTGTTTTCTGAGATTGTAGACTTTCTCACCACATACAGAGGTAGAAGCTGACGCCATTGTGGTGTAGTGGATTCATGAAGGATGGGGAGGAATCATCTATTTCAGACCATTTCATGCCACCAAAATGTCATGAGAAGTTGTACTTGAACATCACATTTCTTGAATGTGTTTCGGGTTGAATGGGATGAGATCTGTTATGGTTTTAAACGGCTTTGTTCCGAGCACACGGATCTTCATCTTGCCTTTTTCCTCTCCCTTCCGTGCATTCACAAGAAAGCCACAATTTTGATGGGATGAAAAGTCAGGTTACAAAATCAGTGAGAGAAAGTAAGGGGGGAGAGAAGGAGGAAGGTTGACTGGTTCTCAAGTCAAACATTATGCTCCAAACCTGTGAAGGGTCTCCTTTGGAAGATCTTTGCAAGGGTAAACTATTTTGATTCCCTTTAAGAGGCACGTGGTACAACCTCACAGTGGTGTCATGTCTTAAAAAAGAATTTTTGCACACCCATTCCCTCCTTGAAATCAGGTCACAGTGGAATGCCTAATATAATTCTATTTCTGGGCTCTGTCCACAGCAGGCAAGAACATTAAATGTTGTTGGATTATTTTCCGAGAAAATGTTTATTGCCTGCTCCCTGCTCTATACTCTTAAATTCTTCAGAAATACCGAAATACCAGGAAATGTTAAACAGGGTGTGATCTCATGAGGCAACGCATGATAGCCTTTTTCAGATACGGCTGGAGGTAAGCTCTGTAAGGGAAGCAATCTGGGGAACAGAATACATTTTCTGAATGTATTTCTTTGAACTGTAAACTTAATGTTTATATAGCCATTAAAATAAAAAAAAATTGTCAGGGATATTAGGCTTAAACATTTGCCTAATGTGTTGACATGATTCTGAGTTGCCTACATTTAAGTGGTTCAGTCCCAAGTTCAGTCCTGTCCCATTAAATTAAAATGTGGTCATGCTAAATTAAATTAAATTAAATTATGCATGATCGTGTAAGCATACCCAGTTGGGTTCCTTTCCCTCAGTACTCTGGGCTACCTTCTATGGTGTATTTGTACGAGTTTTCATTTCCAGACTCAATTTGTCTCCTGTTTGGTATTTTCTGGCTGCCATGCTCACCTTGGATCACGTTCTCTAGAGCGATGATTCTTCTGGCTTCAGAATTGTCTTGAGTCTGGTTAAAAGAGAACAGTGAGCAGAGGGAGGCACGGTTCTAGAGCTCCATCCAGTGACAATGATCTCAGATGTTGAAACTTTGCTTTTTATAGTCCTGGAAATAAAATGGAACCAATCATGAGACCTCATGGGCCTTTTCAGTCCTGTTTCAGATTAAGAAGTGTAGTGCAAAAGCAGACGACTTAGATCTCCAGTTTCCTTTGGTAGTTGTTTTCATTACATTGCATTTTTTTTCCCCAATAAAGGGCTTCTGTGGGACTTTATTCAAATTAGAGCTGACCCGTAAATAACATGGGTATGAACGGGGTGGTTCTGCTTACATGCAGATGGTTTTTGATACGTACTGTTCAGAGCTGTGAATTTAGTTTCTCTTCCTTATGATTTTCTTAGGCACCTTTTCTTTTCTCTAGCTTACTTTATTGTGAGAATATAGTATATAGTACAGACAGCTTAGATCCTATGCATCAGTAGGCTGCTGATGTTATCAGGAAGGCTTCTTCTGGTCAACAGTAGACTATAGTCGAGGTGTGAGGGAGGCAGAAGTTAAACATGGATTGTCAGCTGGGGGCAGGATCGGTGCCCCTAGCCCCCTATGTTATTCAAGCGTCAAACTTAACCTTAGTTCCTCTGCAACTGTAGTGCATGTGCTTGGCGAAATGCACACGCTCTAGCAGATTCCGTTTTCGTTAACTGAGACTCAGGACTCTGAAGGCAGCATGAGTCACAGGACTCTGAAGGCAGGGCTTACCCGAACAACAGTGCTGTGTAAGTAGAAAGACTCCACCTCCCCCCCACCCCACCAAGTCCTGCTGATGTCCTCTCCCCTGTTTACAGAGTTCCTCTGCGGGATTGAGTGTGAACCAAACCAAACAATGACGTTTTTCCACGCCAGTCCATCGCAGCATCCCACTTTATCTTTCATCTATTAGTTAGAAGTGAGGGTGTAACTTACCTGTCCATCATCTTGGCAGCGGGAATAAACATACAGTTGTTTTTCTTTAAAATTAGTTTCTCATTGGTGGAGAATTTTTACTAACCAGATGCTTCATAAGAATGTCTTTATTCTCCCTCCGGTATGACATAGATCCATTGATTGAATAAGGAGAGCAGTTACGTATTTTAAAGGCTTTCTGGGGTGGGGATCTTATAACACATGGTTGGTGACCTGGGTTTCGTGGTCTTCTCCCTGGGTAAAATTGACCTGGATTTGTGGTTGTGGAGAAGAGACAATGAGAGAGGTGTGTTTGTTGATGCCATGCGATGCAGTGGGGTGTGGAAGAGTAGGAATCTGAGCCTGTGGTCCAAGATGTCTCAGAAACACACCAGGGCAAGAACACATCACCTGTGGGTCTGCAACGCTAAACACCGTCTTTGGCACTTGCAAGTTGGTTGGTACACACTCCTTAATGAACCTGAATGGAACTCAAGTGCACTGGGTTGAAGTGAGGTTGGTTTGTGTGCAGATTCTTTATGAAATACTGAGAGGAACTAAGAAGGACATTGAGCATCACAGACACACTGTCACATGTTTAAGATAGCAGATGTATGTGGACTTAGGGTCCTTGGTAACTGCTACCCACATGTGGGTAATTCCATTTAAATTAATTAAATGTGAGTTCCACCATTGCACTAAGCCATTTTTCAAATGCTCAGTAGCTTTGTGTAGTTACTAGGCTCCCATCATCTCAGAATAACGTTCTGTGGGATAGAGCTGATGTTGACTTACAATCCTAGGAATATTTCTCAGTTCCAACTGGCTTCTAAGCCAAGGAGCCACAATGAGTCCTGCTCTCTTTGTTTAATTTTTAATTTAATACTTACAAAATATGCAAGGTTCAAACATGCTAAAAATAAAGCTGCAAAATCTCACCCTCTGTCTTTGGCTCCTCCCACATGACAACCAACAGCAAGATGGACGTACAGTGGGACTACCTCCGACGCTGTGCAGTGAAAACACACCACACCCGCTTTGTGCATAGAGTGCTTTGTTTTAAAGGGTGTTATCTGTAAGACTAAAAGGAAACAAAGGGGGTGTAATAAAAAATAACAAGTAAGAAAAGTTTGTTAAAACCCAAGTGCATTCATCTTAAGGGTTAACCCTGCCTCTTTGTCCTGCTTTATTTTCCTCTGGAGCTTTTATCACATTCTCATAGACTATATAACCTGTATGTTCAATATGTTTATTGGCAGTCTTCCCTTACCAGAAGTCGGCTCCTTGAAGGCAAGGGTTTTGTCTGCTTTTGCTCACTGTTGTATATTCAATACTATGGACACATGTGGGGACTCAATAAATATTTGTCAAGTGAAGGGATAGAACAATCCCACTGGTTTATCCTTGTTTTTATTTGGCTTATACATGGTAGTTTGGTTGGCAGGAATTCCTTTTAACTCTATTACTCTGCTGCCTTGTTATTTCTAAGGATGGGACTCTATCTGGTCTCAGATCTTGGTCAACAATAAGTCCACAAGAATAAGGCACACATTTCCCCAGGGGAAAGATTGGGGGGGGGTGTCTGTGTGTAGGTGCAGAGAGATGGACCAAATTACAAGAGTGCAGGATGAAGGAGGGGGTCATAGGTGTATGTAGTTTGAAAATGCATATTTAATAAAATGAAAGATTTTCGTACTGAAAGACCTTTCTTTTTGTAATGCAAATTATAAGAAGCAAGAAGTGAAACTGGCAGAAATCTAGCCTGAGTGAAATTCAGGAAAGATGGAACACGTCTCCTCAGTAACGTGCTTCTGGGCGTCTTATTCTTGATTTATATGCCAGATGGGAGCTTTCCATGAAGATCAAAGGGATACCCTGACATGCTCAAGAGAGTGATTCTAAACTCTTTCCACCTAATTGAGAGACTGAAATGCACAATGGTCTTTGCACGACATTATGGGATGTTGATATTTTAATCCCATGAAAAGGTATTTAAGAGAAATTTTATCATCAGAAAATATGACCATGTTCTCTATGCAGTGTCAAACCTCAGCCACAGACACAATTATCTTTAATAGGGTAGTTCTGAATTTTTCCCGAGACTGGTTATTTGCTTCAGTTAGAGTGGCTTGTCTTTTATGAGCAGACATCCAGTAGCAGATTCCTGAGACTTGAGAAAGATTTTGGAAGAAAAACTTTAAACTGACAATTTTTAGCCATTGACTTAGGCATCCCTTTCTCCTATGAACTGGGAGAAGACATTGCTTTTGATGGCAGCTGCACGTTCTGTACCTTCAGTTTACGGACTGAGTTCCTGGGAGCAGATGTGTGTGCCGTAGAGATGCAATTAGCACAGAGTGCCATCTGTTAATGGGGGTCTGTCCTTGTGTCTCATTGTCTCACATGGCTGTTGCTGAATTCAGTCTAGTTCACTGAGTACCTATATTTTGAACTTCTGTGATATGCAGGTTATGGCCTGACAGTGCCGGGGCTATAAGAAAATGAGTGCATAATGCTCTTAGTTTTCAAATGTGGAGGAAGAAAATAGTGAGCCAGCAAATAAACTCATCTTAGTGGGCACCCTGCCCTTTGAAAGCATGGTCTCCTTAGGGACAGTCTCAGTTAAAAATAGTGAAGCGTGACTTGATGTGAGCATCCCAGAGTCCTGTGACAATGACCCAGTCTTGCCAGTCTCCAGTGATGTTTGCATATTGTGCTGAACATTCTCCACTTTCAAGTTCCTTCTGTCCATTCCCCTCCAGCCTCTGGGCTCTGGACAGTTAGAGTGGACTGCATGAACCCATCCTTTAGTCCTTACTTATTATCAGTTGGACTGTTGGGGAATATTGGATTATTGGCAGGACATTCAAAGAGGTGAACGCTGCTGTTTCTCTGGGAGAGTTCACTAGCTGGCCAAGGGGGCTGTTTCCTTATCTTATATAAGTCAAGTTCCCACATGTCTGTGAGTAGTTCTTGAGTAAATCTTAATGACCTTGTCTGAATATGCCATCTTTTGCTGATGCCATCTTGAGTTTATAAACACCATGGACGGCATCAAAAAAATGTATAAATACCATGGACGGCGTCACAAATTGTATAAATACCATGGACAGCGTCAAAACTTTATAAATTATAAATACCACGGACAGCGTCAAGACTTTTATAAGTACCATGGACAGCATCAAAAATCATCCAAGAGCTCTGTTGCTGTCTTTCCCTTTTCCCTCCCTCCTTTCCACGCTCCTTCCTTCTCTTTGTAATTTTAGAATAAATAGTGAAAAGATGACAATAGAGAACATGTAGTATTTGAGTTCTTTCAGTATACCAACAGCAATATCCACAGGTAAAGGATTTATCAGACACATGGTCTTCTCTTAGTAAACGGTTTAAATTCCGACCTCCCACAAACACATGATAATCAAATCGTTCCAGTCATTTGCACATTTGCAAAAAGTGAGATGTAGGTTTAATCCATCTAGACTGAAAAATGTTTTCTTTTGTTTCAATTCAAGTAGTGGATTTTGTTGGGGGGTTGGTTAAGAAAGCCCGCAGTCCAATGATTACATAAATGGAAAAACAGCAGGAATGTAACTTCTCTCCTGACTGCTCTGTGAAACCGTGTATTATAAGTCTTATTTCCCACCGACTTGTGAATTGTGTTTATTCCCATGCCTAAACTCACCACATCAGGCTTAAATTAAAAATAGTTCCAATCCTCCGGCTCTTAATAGAATTTGAACTTCAAGCTTGGCTTCGGCTTTCTTTTACTAACAAAAACTTTTATGCCGCTGGAGTCATTGTACTTTGTGGCATTGTCAGTTCCAGAAAGGCCATCTGTAACATCTTAGGATTGTGTGAATATTGGCGTTTGCAGAAGATAGGATCAGCCAAGTCTACTCCATGTGTGAGAGCTGAGTAACCAAGCGTAGGCTGGCATAAGGGTTTTATGTCTGGAGACCAGACAAGGGGAGATCATTCTCTTTTATTTAATGTTGTATGTTACGTGAAGCCTACTGTGCTCCCCTCCCTGATCATATTTTTCTCCTCTTCCTGCAGATATGTGTACTGTCCTCAACTGTTTTTTGCCCTTATTCCTGTTTCTATGTGTTCTGAAATGATACATTGTTTTGTTTTTTTAAACATTTTTTAAAAGATTTTATTTATTTATTTGACAGAGATCACAAGTAGGCAGAGAGGCAGGTGGAGAGAGGGGAGGAAGCAGGCTCCCCGCTGAGCAGAGAGCCCGATGCAGGGCTCGATCCCAGGACCCTGAGATCATGATCTGAGCCAAAGGAGAGCCTTTAACACACTGAGCCACCCAGGCGCCCTGATACATTGTTTTATACATGTAAATTGTTTGTAAACATAGAGTTCTGCCTTGTATCTTTCTGTAAGGAAGACTTGGAGTTTTCTCTTTGAGGCAGTGGGGAGTCACTGTAGAAATTTCAGCAGGAAAAGTGACTTGTTCCCCAAACTCCGTGAAGTGTGTGAGCCTCACAGAATGATGAATGATGAGACAGTGGAGAGCAGGGCGTGGGGGGGTTGAGGAAGTCTCTCCACGTCATGCTTTAGCAGAATGAGGACAGGTCTAGAGGTTTTGCTAGGCTTTGGGGGAAGGACATGCTGGAGAAGAACCAAACGGAAACCATCTATGTCTTCAGATGTCCTGCTGGCTTGGATTCTGGATTTGAGCCAGTGGATCCCATCCTCTGCCTGTGTCTGTGTTACCTCTTGAGACCTACCCTTGGTGGGTGGGTGGGTGGAGGAGACCTTCTGCATCCTTGAAGCCAGGTACATTTGTCAAAGGGCCTGAAGCAGGAGGTGTCCTCTGATGTCTTACAACCTTCAGATGCTGGAGCTTGTCTGTGTTAGGAAGTCTACCAGATGAGCTGGGATCATCTGTGAGGCGTTCTGCTTTCTGTAGACTCTAGCAAGGCCCTTCTCTCCTTGCCAGTGGAATTCATGTTCTCTGTGTTTTGCAGTCTCCTGCGAAGGAGCTGACATTTTTACCTCATGGGTTCCTGTATCAGAGTTCATGATAAGCAATGCTCCACAAGGTCAACAGGAAAAACTTTCCACATCAGAACTTACTCGGTTACGATCCCCAGCTCAGAAATTCTGAAACTGAGTGCAGCTCTGACAACACCATCATAAAAGATCTCTCTGACAAATATGAGGATGGAGGGATCTTTAAAAATGCATGTAGTTACATAAACGAGAGGGCATCTTGACAGTGACCTACCATGCGGTTGGCAAGTGAATGAGAATTGCTGTATGCAGTGATATATCCACTCACCAGAAAGGTGGTAAGTAGAGAAAGTAAGGGACAGGGGAGTTTATATAGAATGCTGCTCCTTTTTCTTCAAGGAAGGGGAAGAATAATTTATTTTCATATATTTGAATATAGAAGACTTAAAAGGCTCTGGAAGGGGGGGGATAGCCAGAAATGGAGGAGAGGTCTAAGGAGGCAGGAGACTATTCATTATACGGCTTTTTACATAATTTTTGTTTTGTACCATATCGTTTTACCTGTTACAATCCTTTTAAACAAATAAGATCTACTTGACATGACATTATATCAATGTTCATTTCTCTTCATTGATAATTATGCCATGGTTATGTAAAATGTTAGCAATAGAGAGTGTGGGGTGAGGCCAAAAAGGAAACTATTATTTTGGGGAACTTTTAGTATAACCATTTGAAATGAGACATTTTATTTTAAGCAGATACACAAACAGCTGGTAAGCACATGAAAATGTGTTGGACTTCATTAGTTATCTGAGAAATCCAAATTAAAAGTGCAAAGAGGGGCACTTGGTGGCGGGGAAAGAGTTCCGTCAGAGAAGTTTCTGACTCTGGATTTCAGTTCAGGTGATGATCGTGGGGTTGTGAGATTGAGCCCAGTGTTGGGGTCCATGATCATCAAGGAATCTGCTTGAGATTCTCTCTCTCCCTCTCCCTCTGCCCTTCTCCATGCTCACTGGCTTGGTGGTGCAGTCTCTGTCTTTGTCTATCTCAAATAAATAAATAAATAAATTCTTTAAAAAGTAAAATGTAAGTGCAATGAGACACCAGTTGCGTAGCAAGTAGAATGGCTAAAATTAAAAAAAAAAAAAAAAGTGACAGTAGAAATTGGGTAGGAGAGAATCAATCTCTTATGTCCAAGAACTTTGGAGATATGTTGGCTGGTTCTTGGAAAATGAAATATGCATCTAGCTTTTGACTCAGAAGTTCCAACTTTTGGTGTTTATCCATGAAAAGTAGCTATGCAAGAATGATGGCATCAGCTTTATGTACAAATGCCTCAACCTGGAAGTAAGCAGAACGCACAACGGGAGAATGGATAAACAGTTCCTTGTGCCCATAGGGTGCATATTGGTTTCTGTAGTCTCATGCCATGCCATGCCGCTTAGCAATCGAAAGGATAACGCTATTGATCCAAACAACAGTATAGATGAAGGTCACAGATTTGATGATGAATGAAAGTCACCTGAGACTCAAGAATCCATACTGTGTGGTTCCATTTCTAGGAGGTACTGCAGTAAGCAAAATGAGGCAGGCAAAACGATGGGGCAAAAATGGCAGAACAGGGTTTGCTGGAGAATTGGCTAGGAAGAGCCGAGATCTCTCTGAAGAGATGAAAATGTTCTGTAGGGTGTTAGCATTTTGGATTACAGGGTGTATCCAGTCATCCAAATAGTCTAGATCATTTTGGTGTATTTTGATGTGTGCATATTTTATCTCAGTAAAGGTCTGTAGAAAGAGTAACCACATGGGAGTTGGAAATGCGTAGAGAGATCGATGGCCCAGAATGGCAGACTATTGATAGTTTTTGGAAGTGGGGTGGTAGATTACTGGGATTTCATTATACCATCGTATTAATTTTTTCTGTGTTTGATATTTTCTGCGGTAAAAAGTTTAAAGTATTTTAGAAAGAAAGAAAAAGAAATACAAGGTTTGCTTTAAAGGTAAGCAGTCCTTTGGAGCAATGGCTGGGATTTTTTTTTTTTTTTCATGCTACGATAGGAATTTTTAGTATATTTTATGCTAAAAGGATTCATGGAGCATCACGAATGTTTGAACTTTAGCTGTCCCTTGCAGAGGAGCAGAGGGAGCTACAGAGGGAAGGAAGGGGGGTTAATATTGGCACCTAAGGGTCCTGATTAGAATTAGGTTTTCAGCAATATTGTGTGTTTCTCATTCTTTTCTCTCCTAAATAGGAGATTCTAAATTCATTATAACAGGCTTCTAGATAGTTGTGTTTAAGCGCCATCTGTCTCTTATTTAAAGTATTTGTGGTGGCTTAAAAAGAAAAATCACAGTTAATTAAGGGGCTGTATTCTAAAGGGCAACCCTACTATGTAGAGAAAAAAGAGATACAAAGTGACATTCTCTTTGTCGAAGTTTCCATGCTCATTCTGTCTTACGTTAATTTGCACTATTTTGTGCATGTAACCCCTTAGCTAATAATCACCAATGAATTAGCAAAGCAGAGGAATCACGGCAGCGTATCTCCACTCCCAGCTCCGTTAATGAGCGTTTCGGTGATTCTGCAAGGAGAAGGCGGAAGCAAATTGCTGAGGAAAAAAAAAACAAACACAAACCTGACACACTCCTAACCTTCTCATATTCTCTTTTCATTAACATTGTGCTATGATTTTAAAGACCATCTCTCTTTGCATACCCACAATTTAGTGGGGAAAATCAATTCTGGGTTTAGGACAGCTTCCCACCTCCTGGCTCAGCCACCTTCTGAGTCATACTGATTATCTTTGAGCTTGTGATAACCAAAGTAAGAACTGTCAGCAGCCTTTACAGAGGTGATATCTTAGCGCATAATTATATGCTGTTTTGAGTTTTCCTAAAAGTTTTCCTTCTTTGTGCAAATTATAATCTGTTGGGGAAAAAACGGGAATGATATTGTGAGCTTCCTTGGTGTTCTCTGTGTGAAATATCATTATGATTGATATATGGTTCCGAGGAAGACTTTACAATAATTATCTCAGTAGTTGGGATAACGGACTGATGTGAGAGTCAGGGTTATGGGTGTTTAGGAGCTCTGTGACCCGCGGTAGGTCACGCCTTCTCTTGGTGTCAGGTTTTGTCATCAGCAATGGTAAGGATAGCACTCATCTCTCTGAAGGACTGGTAAAAGAATTATCCTGGACAGAGCTCCAGGGATAGCTCCAAGGAGCTGATGCCTGTACGGACTTAGCTTCTCTTCACACCCCATTATGTTCTTCCCCTTATGTTCCCTTCCTTTTTTCTTTTCTTTTCTTTTCTTGTTTATCCCCCAAGGAGCTGATGCCTGTACGGACTTAGCTTCTCTTCACACCCCATTATGTTCTTCCCCTTATGTTCCCTTCCTTTTTTCTTTTCTTTTCTTTTCTTGTTTATCCCCCAAAGTGTTTATTTACTATTTGTTGAGTTCCTTCCTTTCATTTTCAAAATAAGCTTCTGTTTTCTTGTTCCCGTGGGAAGAAACATTTCCTTACTTGGCTTTGTGTGGGACAGTCTTTCAGAACTTAAATCTCCATAATCCCTAAGCCCACACTCCTTTTGACCTGGTAGGTAGTGTTGGGTGTTCAGAGGTGTCAGGAAAACAACTGGATGTGGGAGTTTTACTTGGATTGGCTGAGTCAGGTGCTGCTGGAAGTCCCAGGAAGCATGAATGAGAGTTAGGACAGTGGGCAAAAAATAATAATGATGGTGATGATGAAGAACTCAGAGCAAAATGTGAAATACTAGAATGTTCAGGAAGAAAACACATAGAAAAATGGTAAGATGAGTATCAGAAGTCATCATTTTGCTCACGTCTCAGCATCCCGCAATAGCTTTCTTGGAGAATTTTGCTGGTTCGTTACCTAAATAAAATGTAAATTTAAATTTTTCTTAACCTTAGGCAAGGAATGAAAGGCATTCAAGGTGTAATAGGCTTATTTGTGTGGTGAGTTTAACCAATAACAAGAAATACTGCTTTCTGTTCCTTGGTGTTGACTTCTGACACAGTCCAGTAGGCTCAACGCTATAACCCACTTCCTATGTCGCAAGCTAGGAAAACCTCCAAGCCATCCAGCGAAGCCCACTATGGTTGCTAATTAGCACCGCCAAGTTTCTGAGTTTAGAGAGAATCTGTTGTGCAACTTTACTACTCTTGGATGCTGAACGTATGAAAGATTCGTCCATCAGCGTTCCTGTGATGGTTAGTTAATACCTTTTGTCCATTTGAAGGGACCATGAGGTGCCCACGTATTTGGTCAAACGCTATTCTGGGTGTTTCTGCAAGGGTGCTTGTGCATGAGATTAACATTTAAATGGATTTTCTGAGTAGAGCAGAAGGCCCTCCCTATTGTGGAGGGCCTCATCTAATCAGTCGAAGGCCTGCTAGATCAAAAGGCTGACCTTCCCTCGTGTGAGAGAGAATCTTCTGGTTTAAACTAGGATGGTCAGCGAGCTTCTGGCCTTTGTATATGATGTGGGAAATGGGCTGTGCAGAGTTTACATTGGCTAGTCTCCATAATCTTGTGAGCTAATTCCCTATAATAAATATTATATTGAATATATCTATTAAACCATATAGAGTGTGACATAATATGTATTATCTCTATTTAATATAATATATTCCCTATAATAAGTATGTGCATGTATATGTTTATATATGTATATATAGTATGCGTATAATGTATATACATATATATGATATATACATATATAATTATATATGTATATAATACATACACATATGCACACACACATATATGCACACACATATGTTCTTCTGGTTCTGTTTCTTCTGGTTCCTTCTGGAAATACCCTCTCTACTTATACAGACATCATAAAAATGGGTTTAAATCCTTCCCCAATGCCCCCAGGTCACAGGCTGGTAGTAAAGCATCTGATTAGTACGGGTTATTCTTGCAGACTGAGTTTGGAATGGAATGGTAGAATTCAGGCATTCGGTTTAGGAACAAAGGACATTTCATTAATTATCTTTGTTTTGTGCTTCTCTGTACTTTTAAGTAAGCCAACCAACCTAAACTCGTACCCAACTTTCATGGGCGTGGTATTACCAGATAAGGTTCTTTTATGATAGGACTGGTTTCTGTGAAGAAGGATTATTCTGTTGGGGACATGGGGTGGGCGTGGAAACTCACGGGAGGCAGGGTCCAAGACACATGAGCATTTGAGACTATAATAGCGTTTGGTGAGCGCTTTCTAGTGTAAGAAGGTACACTTCCGTAAGGACAACAATGGAAGTTTCTGTGTTTATTTTTCTCCGTGTAATCAGAGCCTCCTTCAGGGCCATGAGAAGTGCACAGCTTTACAAACTGCAGGAGAGACACAAGAGCTTCTCTGTTAGGGGTCAGTGGGCTTCCTTGGCAAGGGCTAGACAGTAAATGTTTTGACGTTGCTGGCTGGTCTGTGCTGTGGACAGCCAGCTCTGCCATTCCGGTGCCAAAGTCAACACGGGCAATGTGTAGCCAGAACACATGGCCGTGCTACAAGAAAACTATATTTGTGGACCCTAATACTGGAATTTCACATACTCTCCACATGTTGTAATATAGTCTTGATATTCTGGGAGAACTATTTAAGAATGTAAGAACCATTTTTAGCATGCAGACTGCACAAAATCAGGCAGCAAGCTGGATCTGGCCTTTGGGGCACGGTGTGCCCAACACCTGTTCTCTCTTTCTCTATCCATATATATGTGTGTGTGTGTTTATATATATATATGTGGATATATATACACATATATATGGATATGCATATATATGTGACATACATATACTCACTATATATGTATGTCATATATATGTATGATATGTAAATACAGTACTTTTTATTAATATATTCTATTGTTACATATCTATATATACTGTATATATCCATACATATATATACTGTGTATATATATCCTGTGGATAAATATACTATATACATCTATGTACATATAGTAGAATATATGTACTATGTAATAGTGTAGTAAACAGTACATATAGCATATATAGTATAGTATATACAGTATAGTATATAGAGGGCAGTATATATAGTATAGAATATACTGCATAATATATACAACATAGTATAGTATATATAGTGTATATATAGTACACACAGTATATGTATATAATATACAACATAGTATCGTATATATAGAGTAGTATATATAGTATATGTAGTATAGGTATACAGAGTACAATGTAGTATAGTATATAGAGCATAGTATATATAGTACGTGCAGTATATGTATATAGTGCACAACATAGTATCGTATATATAGTATAGTATAGTACAATATATAGTATATAATATATATAGTATATATGGTACATGTAGTATATGTATATAGTGTACAACATAGTATAGTATATCAAGTATAGTATATATAGTATATGTATATAGTGTATAGCATAGTATAATATATTGACTGTACTATATATAGTATATATAGTATACAACTTGGTATAGTATATCAAGTGTAGTATATATAGTACATTTAATATAGGTATATAGTGTACAACATAGTATAGTATATAGAGTGTAGCATGTATAGTATACATAGTATATGTATATTGTATATAACATAGTATAATATATATTATGTATATATATTATATAGTATATGTATGTAGCATACACAGTAGTATGCTACATATAGTATATATATTATATTTATCTACAGGATGTATTCTTTAGATCTGTATCCTGTAGATATGTGTATGTGCTGTGTATATGCTATATATTTATGTCCTGTATGTATTCTATGGATATATACCCACAGTATTTTTATATTTACAAGGTATTCTATATGATTAATGCTGCATATTCGAAAAATTCTGTTAATATACTCTTAACATATATATTCTATATCCATACATATATTTTAAAAAGTCCTCGGTATGTCATTCTGAGAGCTCTCTGAAAAGCGCCAGTGCACGCCAGCTGTTGTGTAAAACATTGCTGTTCCAGCTAGATCTCCTTAGGAGAAATGTTATAAGGGTATTTGTGTGTGTATGTATGTGTGCATTTGTGGTTTTTATGGGGGGTGCTTTTTGCTTGCTCTGGGGTGGTCCTGGAGTTGATGTGGATCTCAGGCTTGTCATTACTACAGGGGGGTCTAATTCAGGTATGCAAACTGTTTCTTTTTAAAAAATATTTCATTTATTTATTTGACAGAGAGAGAGGGAACACAAGCAGGGGAGTGGGAGAGGGAGAAGTAGACACTCCAATGAGCAGGGAGCCCGATGTGGGGGTTGATCCCAGGACCCTGAGAACATGACCTGAGCTGAAGGCAGACACTTCACTGACTGAGCCACGCAGGTGTCCCTGCAAACTGCTTCTTAAAAGGCCTGCCAGTGAATGTTTCATGGGTCAGACCATTTCTGTTGCAAACACCCTTCTCTGCTGGGGTACGTTCAAAAGCAGCCAGAGATGCTATGGACAATCTGAAAGTTCATGACTGTGACTGTGTTCTAGCCAACATGAAGGTCCCTAGGCAGGGACAGAGATCTGGCCCTTGGACTCTAGTCTAGCTGCTCTTAAGATACCTTCAGATAGGGAAATCGGTGCATGCTGCTTCCTAGAAGTAGGCCATCTCAGGACGCTTGCGATGCTTTCTTCTTAGTCCAAGAAGTTGATCTTATTTACTTTCTATAACTACAAAACGGGGGGCATAAGGAAGGCCAGTTATCTGTGGCAATTCTATCACCCTTTCTTGGGCCCATTCTTCCATAAAAGGAATCATGTGCTTCCAGACATTTATGGGTTTTCATGAACACCCGTTGCTGACTTGGAGGCCACTTATGCAGAAGAACTCCCTACCATTATTCTGTTTGGTATTTGTTTAATATGGAAGTGCTCTGCTTGGGAACCGTTCCTAACTTGGGTACCAGAAAGGCCTGGACCCTACGAGGTAGGGTCTGAGGCCACGGGACAAGAAGGTTCTTGGCTTTGTGTGAGAAAGAATTCAACAGCAAGCCATTGAGAGAAAGGGACAGTGATTTATAGTATCCAAGTAAAAGAAAGGAGCTACTTCATAGACAGAAGACCGTTCTCTCCTTCCAGGTGACAGAGAGGACCTACCCCCTTCCTTGCTTCTGTTGAAGGGTTTATACGTTTTTTCTCGAATTAGCTAACCATATGGGGAGATGCATGTTCTTCAGCATTGGGTTTCATGTGTCCTGTGGGTGGTTAGTTTCCCAGTGTCTCAGGGTTGTGGAATTACACTTGGGAGCAATTTTCAGCATCCGGAGTATGGTTCTATACACCGGAGGGTGTGGGGTCTTGTGTGCCATGAGTCTGATCTTGTGATTGTTTTTAGGACCTGCTGACTTTTAGGTTAAGGGGATGCCTAACATCAAAATGGCTTTCCATGGGTCAGCTTGTTGCCTGAGCCTCCCTTCCCTCCTGCCTTAACTTGGAGGTCACCTTATGGAGAGGAATTCCCAACGGTGAACTCATTAGTATGTGGTTGATAGGTAGGTTTTATGCCCATGACTTGTGAGGACCACGGTTCATTTAAACACTGTCTCCCTCCTTAAATTTCGAATGTAAGCAAAGGTTTAAAGTGCATTTAAAAACCACGACAAACTGTAGTATTCCTCATGGAGAGCCTTCCTGTCTTTCTTCATTATTTCTCACGTGGAGTGTGCTAGGCAACGTAGCTTAGAGAGATACAGCGAATTCAGGTTACAGAAGACAAAATGGTCATTCATGCAAAATGCCAATGTCCGGAAATGTATCTGAAGTCGCTGTAGAGGCGGGGCATGAGGTCCTTGAGCGGGCTAAGGGCAATTCCCGACTCAGGCAACCTTCACTTTAGTTATCTTTCTTCCATAACTCGGTAGTTTCTGTAGGAAGACTTGTATCGTTGTGAATCCATGTTAGGGTTTCCTATAAATGCTCTACTGTGTGACATGATGTCAGAATTACATCCGTCACTCAAGTATTTCAAGAAAGTGACACTATCAGAAGTCACACTGCAGTGAACCAATCCGTAACCTGTATCTTAACCAGCCCGGGTTGATTTTTCATGTGAAATGGGGCTTGTATTGGTTGATAGGAGAATAGGAGGGTTCCTTTTCCCAAATGGTGTGAGGTTTGACATTCTTGATGGGCGACGGATTGTTCAAATGGCCTGTTGAAATGTTTAGTTTAAAATCTTAAAATGAGTGAATGATTTGGGGTACGTATTAATGATTTTATGTTTCTGGTATATCGCCAAGTGACCTAAAGGTATTATTCACTGAATGTGTCAAATATTTATTTGGTTACTTAATTTCTATCTTCCTACTGGATAAATAGTAATTGGACACCAAGATTTGATAACTGCCGTGTATGCTAGCAGGTTTTCAGTAAATATTTGTGGAATGAACTAAGAATGAATATCATATTAGACAAATCATATTAGATGGCTACATTAAGCTTTGTCTTATCCTTGTAAGTAATCCATAAATATATATTTTAGGGATTTAAATAGAAACTCTTTGAATTCATATTCTTTTATTTTTAAAGAGCTCCTCCAGGGGATTATACTGCCTCTAAAAAAAAAAAAAAAATCTGTGCTTATTTTAGCTACACTAGCTTTGGGATCTATAAGTCAAATTTATATCAGCTCTGTGTTCTGTTCTGTGGTGCACAGTGTGGGATCATACCAAAGGTATTGAAAGCACTAGGTTTCCATTTTTAACTACTTCATGAAACCTTAGGTTTGTTGTGGGAGTTCTGTGTATGCTGGTGAGTTTTTAGTTTGAGAGCATGGGTGGAGTCCTCCTGGGAGAGCAAGCAGAACAAAAGGAACCAAGTGTAAATTCTTGGTTTAAAAGAAAAAAAAATATATGTATATATATGTATGTATGTATGTATGTATATATACAGATATACACACACATATACACACACACATTCTATATATATATGTAGGATATATATAGAATACATATAGATTATATATAAAATATATATATCTTCTCTCTCTATATATATATGCTAAATGCTGGTGTGGTGTGGGGAGTTAGAAAACGTAACCCAGGACCTAGTCCTACTAAGTCAATGAAAGCCACATACACCGAGCAAATTCTATTTCCTGACATTTTGAAAGGGCCACTAATGTAAGAGATCATTTTTGTAATCTGTAATATCAAGGGGTAGAATATTTATTGTTTCTTTCTTTATTTGAGAGAGTGTGAGTGCATGAGCTGAGGAGTGGGCAGAGGGAGAGGGAGAAGCAGACTCCTCATTGAGCAGAGAGCCTGATGTAGGACTCGGTCCCAGGAACCCGGGATTATGACCTGAGCCAAAGGCAGATGCTCAACTGACTGAGCCACCCAGGGGCCCAACATTAGAGAATTTAATTACGATTTTACAAGATTTCTTCATTTTGAACAATATGGAAACAATTTCAGTGTTTGTAATATGTCTTAATATGCATCAAAAGTATAATATCTTAACCTACCAGAATGGATAAATTTAAAATAGAAAGGAAATGCCAAATGTTGGTGAGCATAGAAGCAATTTTCATCCATAGTTACTGGGAATGTAAATTGTTGTAACGATGGTTTGGTTTTATCCATTTAAACTGAAAACTCGCCTAGTCTGTGAGATAGGAATTCCACCCTTCGGTATGTCGCTGTGAGAAATGAGTTCCTATCCCCACCCGTACCCACCCCGCAAAAGACACAGATAAGAATATTTACAGGAACTCTGTTCATCATTGGCCCAGACTAGATAGAACCCAACCGTGATCATTAAGATAATATAATCACACTATATTCCTAAAGTGGAGTGTTATCTCACAATAAAAAGTGAATGAATGGTTCATTTAAGAATATGGGTCGATGTCACAGACATAGAATAAAAGATGTTAGACACAAAAGACTACATGTTGTAGGATTCTGATGCTGGGAACTTTTTGAGAACATGTGCACTGTTTTTTTTTTTTTTTTATTGTTGTTTTGTTTTGTTTTTTTAATGTGCACTGTTTGATAGGAATCAAAATAGTAGTTAACCAAGAGGAAATGTTGGTTGGAAAGGAAATTAAGGGAGCCTTCAGGTGGGGTGGGAAAATTTCTCTATCTTAATCTTAGATTTGGCTTACAGGGACATGTTTGTATAGGAAAAATTATCAAGCTGTGCTCTGTCACCTTTAAGCTATAGAATAATATGAATTTAATACTTTATATATTTTAGAATCATTATTTTACGTTGAGGTTTTCCTACGAATAGTCTTTCCTTCTTAATTTCCAAGTTGAGAATCCTAACCATCCCAACTTTGCACATTTTATCAGTATCTCGAGAGGAAGCGTTTGAGTAAAACATGTAGATTTTATAGAAAAGAAAAGAAGAAACCTCCCACTGCCGTCTTTGGTTCCTTCCGATGCGAGTCAGTCAGTTACTTCTGTATGATTGAAAGCGATGCACGATGTTTGCTTCCCTTAGCTCTCATTCCGTTTCCTGCCAGCTGGTTCAAGAGCGGGGCTATAATGCACTTTATTCCTGTTTGTAAAGAGCAGTTCATATCCATTTCTGCTGCTACATTGTATCTTTTCCTTTATAGGTTTTTTGCCAATGTAAGAGCTAATACAATCATGTAAGATCGGGGGTGGTTAGAGGATTTCCCTGGAGTTTTCTTTTCCTAATGAATACAGTCATTCATTGTAATGGGTTGACCTTTGAACACTGGTGTAAATCTTATGGCTGGTTATTTTATTAATTGCTAGGACCTCGCTCACTGGGATTGTTAATTCACCCTCAGCAAGGACCACCTGCAATTAATCGGTTTCTAATTCTTGACACCATGGCTTACAATGATCGATTCCCTTTTTTTAAAAAAAACAATGAGATATTTTAGTCTTCTACCAACTGACATAAAACTGCAGGTCCCTTAAATGATTGGTGTGTCAAGAGAAAAGAGCCCTTAGCAACATCCCAGCATGGTATACAAAGCTGAAATTCGTTTGCATACAGTAGTCGGCTTAACTCTTTCAATGGAAACATTCTTTGTAAGGGACACGTAGATCCAAATATTCCGTTCAAGGAGCAAAGGAATCCATATAGGCTGGTGACTGACAAGGACAATTCAGACCTGCCTTGTACCTTATAAATCAGAGCTGACAGGTACAGACTCAGCCCTGACTGACCATGTCCATCACAGTGGCATGGAGGACCAGGGACAGCAGAAGAGGAGGCCAGGCATATTTACACAACAGCTACTTCTATTCTGAACCACTCTCTGAAACAAAATGGTACACGCTCATGGGGCCAAGCCTACTGAGTTAGGATAATTTGTCTCCCGACTGGGCAATGGCTCTACTTCATGTTTTCCTTTTCTCAGTTCACTGCGTTCCCAATAGTGGAACTTGGAATATTAGAATATTTCAGGAATATTGGAATATTCCAACAATATTGGAATTTGGATATTGACTCCCAAATTATTCCTGCACCCCCCTGCAGTCCAGACTCATAAATCCAACCTTTATTCATGGACCCTTAAAGAAAGTAACCTCCAGTAGGGCAGGAGCTGACAAGCGTGATGCACAGGAAAGGGGATGGAAAGGTGGTGGTGTCAGGATTCAGACAGAAGGGTTTCGAGCCATCAGCCACTTATTCCGTCTCTGCGAACTTTCTGCTAACCCTTCAGTTCATCTCTCAGATGTCCTGTGGGCTCCATGTTGATATCCTGATTGATTTTCTCCTGTAGCTGTCTGCCCTTTGGTATCCTGGTACATTTCTTGTCTCCTTTTACCCCCATTGGCTCTTCTAGGGACATCAAAGAAAAGACTTCTGCCAACCTGCCAAGATCCCTCCTACTGACATATCCCAATAGGAAGCTATATTAGTCCTTTTCTCATCTTGGCCCTCATGTCCAAGAACTTGTTCCTTGATGTTGGTTTCCCTCTGAGTGCATCTCCTCTCTTACCTGAAGATTGAGGGGGAATGTATCTTGAGGAAAAATAACTTCATTCTTCAATTTTTCCCCCTAAGATTAAAAATGTATTCCAATTAGCTTAATATGCCAATTAATATTTTTTTATGTTTACTAAAGTTCATGTAATTAAAATATTAAGCATTAGCATTTATATACTTTATTATTTTTAAATACCGACTTGTTTGGCATTACTTAAGGGGTATATGGTTTATTTTTAATTTCTGTTTACTCTAGGTTTCACTCTACTGGAATTTTTCCTACCACCGCCCAACAAAACTAACCTTCTCAGGATCACCAGTTATCTTCCTCTTAGTAAACCTCACCTTTCTTTTAATCTGGTAATCTTTAATCCTCATTTTATCTGATGTATTAACATTATTTGAATCAACTGAGTAATCCTTTTGCTTGATAAAATGCTCCTTTACATAGTTCAAGAAGGCGCATTTTGCTGATTTTCTTCCTACATCTGTGCCGTTGTCTTTAATCTCAAGTGTATCCTCTTGTCTCCCTGTTCTACATTTGGAAGGTGCCCCAGTGTTCATTCCCCAGACATTTTCTTATATTCATTGCCTTGATAATCTTACCTGATGTAAGATTTAAATGTCACCTCAATGATAGTGACTCCCAAGTCATATCACCCCCCCACACCCTGAGGTCCAGACTCATAAATCCAACCTTTATTCAACATTTCTTCCCACCTCATTGTCTAACAGGTGGGCCCTCAGTCAGATGTGCCATATTAAACTCTTGACAACCCTATTTGAAACCTGCTGCTGGGTTTGCCAGCTAAGGAAATGGCCAGTGGGTTCCGAGTGCCTGTCCCCCAATTTCCTATGCTTCTTTCCTCAAAGCTCCCAGGGCACCCTTTTTTGGAGAACTGTCTTTTGAGGACCTCGGTCAGGCTTTTAGAAACACATGATCCACAAATGTGCAAATGCTAGGAGACTTGTTCTCTTTTTCAGGATGGTTTCAAAGATGTAAGTCCTTTGCATTTTCATAAAAATCTTGAAATCAGCTTGGTAATTCCTTAAAAAAGAAAAAAAAAAAAAACCTCCTTGTGGCTTATACTTGGAATAACATTGAGTTTACGGACCATTCTGGGGAGAAATGTCTTGTCACCAATAATGGAATCTTACAGTCTGTGAAAGTGGTCAGTATCCCTGTTAATTGATGTTTTTGCCTTTGTTCCTTTCTCTCATCAGTGATTGGTGATTTTCAGTGTAGAGATTATGGACAAATTTTTTTTTAAATACATATCTAAGTGATTTTTGTGGATGATCAGAGACTAAATGATGATGATAGTTTTTTTAAATGTCATTTTCCAGTTGCTTTCTACCAACCTGGAAACACTATTCTTACTAATATAGTAACAAAAATGGCTTGTATAGCAGCTTTATATCCCAAAAGTCTTGCTAACTGAAGGGTGGTAGGGGAAAGTATGTAATTCATGCCATAAGAGGTTTGTGACAAATTAGAAAGGTGCAAATAGTAGCAGATGAATTTTCATTTAGTTTCAGATTCCTAGGGTCATATCATGGGGAAATCAATGGGATGCACATGACGGGAAATACAATTTGTTTTTTAGCACAAACGCAGCTCTGTTATTTATGCTAACCATGAACACGGGGAATGAGGGTAAATGGAGTTTCCAGGTAATCTCAAATCTGATTTTAATCAATGGTCTCAAACACTTTCCATCTCCAAACATGCATACACATCATTATCAAGTAACCGGACTCACTAGATTCGATTCGGCGCTTTCATTCCCATTTCTGTCTGGCTAGGTGTCTTGTCCATAATTAATGAAATGGCCCCGAAGGAGGCAGACGTGAGAATGACAGCTGAGATTAGGTACTAATTGTTGAGCAGGAATGAAAGGCGTGTGGGGTTTCGTCATGGGTGGGATACAGGCAGGAGCAAGCTGAGATTTTAGTAAAATTATGGCGGCTGAAAGGAGAAGCTGAGAGAATTTGGAGACAGTAATCATTTTATACTTGTGTCACCTTAGTAAAGTAGCTTAACTGAGACAGTCAGTCACTTAGCATACAAATTATAACCGTTTTCTGGATGGGGTTGCCCTTCCTGTCCCTGTGCCTCTGTTTTCTCTCCTCCATCCTTCAACCTGAAGCCACAGTCCCAGCTTTCACTTGTTTACACCGGGATATCACTATGGCCCAGGCGGGGCTCCGTTCCTCCAGAACCGTCTGGGTCAAACAGCAGATATTGGAGAAGTCTGCAGAGCCTCTCCATTGTTTCTCAGAATGCAGACCTTTCAGGGTGCAAGGGAAGGGCTCCCAGAGCCATTTAAATTGTTCACTTTTAATGATGGCTTTTCCTTGGTCAGTTGGGTATCTGCCTTCAGCTCAGATCATGATCCCAGGGTCCTGGGATCGAGTTCTGAATCGGGCTCCCTGCCCTGTGGAAGTAGATCTCAGCGGGTTAGTCAGGCACAGGACCGTGCTTGGACCCACATACGTGGATGGCATCTCTGTATCTGTTGTGAACATTGGACCACCAGTTTCTTTTATAAGCTTCCCCATTGAAGGGCAGACAAACACGATGAAAATATCACGTACACGTGAAGCCGTGATTTAAAAAATCTTGAGGCATATGGAGATGCACTCGGGAGGTTAGTTCTAAGCACTGACACAGAGTTCATAGGATGCATGGTTTGGGTAGTATCAAGGAAAACGGTTTTATAAATTCACTGAAGCTGATTATAAGGTTGATTGTTCAGTCTCACACACTTGTAAAAGGACCCAGTGATACGGGATGGAGTCTGCAATGATGGCATAGACTAAATGCAGTGTTGGACAACTGTGGGTCTATGGAATTATTAAAAACAGAGCAGCAGGTAAGTACACTCGTGGAAATGGACAACACAGTGTAATTTCTGACCTCCCATCGGGCCAGGCACTACTTGGCTATGGCATGTTTTATGCACATTTGTACTCTTTAGCCAGTCCAAATAGCCAAGACAGGCTCTTACAGCCTGCTGGGAAGCCTGGACTGTTCCCCATCACCTGTCCGTGCAAAGGGAAGGAGGACGTTCATCCAGCAGAAGGGCTCTCCTGAGCTGGGAGCACAGGTGTGCTCTTCTCATTAAAAAGGGGGTGAATGGATCACACACATTTGTACGTTCTCTCTCCACTCAGTGATGGTAAGAGAATGAAAATGAGAGAGTGGTGAAATACGTCTGAATCAATCTCAGAAAGGGCGAACATGCAACACACAGGAAGGAGCAGTTGTAGCAGGTGCGTAAGGATGAAGACCCTTTTTCTTAGGTGCTTGTTGAGGGTTATTAGGGCTTGGGATTTGATGAAAGAAGCCTTGTGAGGGCTGTATGTGAGACAGAATGTGAAAACAAGAGAACTGATTGGGCTTGCAGAATAAATTACTGAACCCTTTCACCTTCTTCTCAACGACGTAAAATGCTAATTGATGTCCGGGACAGGAATGCAAAAATTTCGTCTTCCTTACTGGGAGCAAATGTGACCACATCCAGAGGAAACCGCCTGTATCTGCTACAGTGTAACCACATCCAGTAACAGACCCTCAGCCAGACTGATACATTTACCCCCTGGACCAGTGACTGAAGATTTGTATCCAAAACAGAAGGATTGTTACAAGCCGATATAGAAGAAAAATCACCCCGTCTAAAGTGGGGAGAGGGTGCAGAGGTTTGTGGGAAAGAATGAGCCTGATTAGTGTCAAAAGAAAGAGTAAATTAAAACGACAACATGCTGTCCTATTCCTGAAAGTACAAAAGAAAGGAGGCAAGTAACACTCCAACCTCACAGAATTGGTTTTATGTAGGAACATACGGTAAAGAAAAGAGGAGAAGAGGCTGAAGGGGGTGCCCGTTGTGTCTTTCACATTCTGTTGTCTTAGGCAAATCTTTCATCTAAACAGAAAAGAAATAAAGGAGGAATTGAGAGAGAGAGAGAGAGAGAGAGACCGTGGGAGGCGGAGTGAGGGAACAAGAAAATGAGAAAGAACTTCTCAGGTAATTACAAAGATGCTCTTAATTGACATACTTTGCAATTTATCTTCTGCTTTTTCATACATAAAAAAAAAAAAAAGACTTTGCAGAATAAAATCTTTGTGAAGGTTATTTCCCATAGAACAGGCCGATAGGTATATTCACTGGATATCCTGTGATTTGAACTTGCCATGAAAGGATGATATTTTTTTTTTCTCTAAACAGCCGTGGAAATGACTGTGTTCAAGGGTAGTTGCCTATTTTCATAAAAGCTCACATTAACCTATCTATGGACAGAAATAAGGTCTGTGATATTCTGGGAAGCTTTCCCTTTCTCATGGAGCTCTGTAATGCAGCATTGCAAATCTCACCATGCAGAAATGTTTAAAATGAGCTAGAAAATCTTCCTTCACTAAACTCCCTACCATTCATTCTCTGCAGCAGGGTGTCTGGACAAAATACTTTCTCTTCCTTGGGCCGTCATTATTGGCAAGGAAAAGCTCTGGATGATTGGAATTAAGTTTATCCACAGGCTGTGTCCAAGACGTCCACCTCACCGTCATTCTTTTTGGTGTCCGGGGTAATAATAGAAATTGCAGGAAATCCTGGGAGAGCTTAACAATGGTCTGGGAGGGCAGTGAGGAGTTTGGAGGGTCTGCGAATGATGATTCCAAGGGCAATGAGAGTATGTACGGGAGCAGGTAGAATATTTTTTAAAAAATGGTCTCCATGAACAGCTTGGACACTATCCGCCGTTATGAGTAGAAACATACCCCAAGAGAGAAACATGCAAAGATTATGCCCCACGTTAGTCTGTTTTGAAACATCCGAGTGCAGTGTAGTACCACTTTTTATAGGCATGTTTTTAATTATTATCCACCTGGGGAGCCAAAACCAATTCCACTAAATAAGAGAATAAATAGTATTGTTTTAAGAAAAGCTGTTTAATCTATCGTGGAAATAAGGGTTGATGAAAGGAATTCATGGGTCCCACCTTACAATGATTTCATGTTTCATTAGGTGACCCAGAGGCATTCTTGCACTCACGGTCTTCTCTACCGCACAACGAAGCTATTTTTCCGGAACGCTGCCCTGCGGGCTGGCCACGCTTTGACGACCGCTTATGTTTATTTATGAGTCTTGCTTGGGAAAAGATATGTGAAGTCGGCCCGGGAGTCTTCCGATGTGTGTTTACTCTTCTTCCGGCTTGGGCGTAACCAGTAGCGGCCACAAGATCACTAGTTCCAGAATGAATTATGCATCCAGACGTGTCCCTGATAACCAGGTAGAATTCCGCCTCGATGTGCCCCATTCAGCGGTAGTGACGGAAAGAGGGAAACTGGGAAGATTTGAGTTCCACCGAATCCACCAGATTAAAGCAACACGGAGACACAAGTTCTTGGCACAGTCCTTGCAAAGGAAGACTATTGATTAGGGAAAAAAGGAGTATTATCTCTCCTGGATAGGGTATGGCTAAGGCCAAGCTACTATTCTTTGCCACCAAGGACAGTGTCTGCTTTCTTGCTTAAGAACTGTATCGGTTAGGGTCCCATAAAACAACAGGGTATTCACATATAATTTTCTTTACATACAAATATACATGTCTGGGAGACAGATTTATTTTAAGGAATTGGTTCATGCAGTTGTGCCAGGCAAGTCTATGCCCTAGGGTAGTCTGGAAGGCTGGAAACTCTGGTAAAGACAACATAGAGATTTGGGTCTGAATTCTCTCTTTAGAACAGCAGGCCCTCATGCTGGAAATTCAGACAGAGAGTTAATGTAGTTTTGGGTCTGAGTCCATAGGGCACACCTGTAGGCTGGGAGGTCAGGAAGGATTTCTACATTCCAGTCAGAGGCAGCAAATCTTTCCCCTTCCAGGAAACCCATTTTCACAGTTATTGCCTTCAACTGATTGGGTAAGGCCCCCCATTGTAAAGAGGGTAATTCAGCTGATGGGAGATGTTGATACACCTTCTTGGCAACATCCAGGCTAATGTTTGACCCGTTAAGCGCCATTGTGTAGCCAAATTGGCAACAGTGTAGCCATCCCAAGATTCCAGGCCGTTTTACTAGGAAGGCTTTCCAAAAAGGAGGTGCCTGAACAGGAGCCAAACCAGTTCTCCTTGAACAGTACACAGCACAGACTTCCATTCAATGGCTGTTCAGCTGGAATGTGTACTCTTGTAACTCTCTTGCAGGCTTGACTCTGAACACAAGTGATCTTCAGCGTCCATAGCAGCCAACATTTGTCAAAAGTAGGAGATATCACATAACACTAGATGGATATTGGAGAGTCTTGTAGGGGTGATACTCTGATCGTGGTAATTTTAAAAAAGCTATTTTAAGTTCTGTAAGGACAGGAATTAGTGATTTGGTCGTCTTTTCATGAGAGGGTGAGTGTCTAGACCAGCACTAAGTAGTGAGAGCTATGAGAGCCTTTTTGAATGACTCAGTGAATGAGCAGCTGTTGAACAAAGGTAAGAAGACTCATCAGGGGAGGAGAGCCACTTACGCTTCTTCCTTTAGAGGCTGCAGTCGGGAGGTCCTCGTGGACCGGAGAAGTGGCTGTTTTTCAACGTCCAGGGATGGGTCTGTGTATGAGAAGGGAAGGTGAATCCCCTGCCAATAATTGGTGGGCGAAGCAGTCCTTCTATTGAAGCTCTCCATCATTCCCCCCCAGTTCATGGTCTCTCTGTTTTATTCCCCATTTTGGTTCTTCTCAAAGGCCTACTTTTTTTTTTTTTTTTTTTTTAAGATTTTATTTATTTGTCAGAGAGAGCGAGAGAGCACAAGCAGGGAGAGCAGCAGGTAGACGGAGAGGGAGAGGCAGACTCTCCACTGAGCAGGGAGCCCGATGTGGGACTCTATTCCAGGACTCTGGGATCATGACCTGAGGCGACAGAGACACTTGACCGACTGAGCCACCCAGGTGTCCCCAAAGGTCTGCTTTTTTCTCGTGCATCTGAATCAACGTCAGGAGGCACAGCCCACGCGACCCATTGTAGCGTAGCCTAGGGAGTAGGTCGCTCTTTCTCAACACCGATGGTTGTCCTTTGGATTTCAATCGTAAACCAAAGCTGGGCACTTCTGTATTCTGCCGGCAAGCAGTTACAGCCTTACGGGGTGCTGGGCCTATAATGCATACGGGGGAAGGCCCATAAAGGGATTTAAGAGGGTATCTGGTCTGAGTATGGAACACTTGTCTCTCCTTCCAAACCCACCATTGTGATGTTGGTGCTGCCGCTGGGCAAATAACTTTCTCCTGTGTCGGTTGGCTCCCTGTTGGGTGCCACCCATTTGGGGCCCAGTAGGAGATGTTGTGAGGCAGAGAGAGGAGAGTAAGGAGTCATCTTCTTTGTTCGTTTGCTTTCCTTCATCCCACTATGATACTTGACCTGGATATTTCCTAGTTCCATGTTTCCTAATTATACACTGAATGGCTTGTTGGGCTCCTTTCCCAGCCCCAGGATCCTTGCTCAATCCCACATTTGGGACCCTGAAAGCACTCCAGTAAGATCTTCCCTGGCTCACGTCCTAGAGAAGGTGTGCCAGGTTAGGCAGGATTGTGTTTATATTTTATGTTGTGACATTTACGCATCATGATAAAGCCACCTCGGGTTTCATATAGTGTCCTCCAGGTTCATCCTTTTTATAGCATGGGTCAGAATGCCCTTCCTTTTTAAGGCTGAGTGATAATTCCTTGCTGTGGATTATACACCCACCTGTCGGTAGACAGTTGGGTGGCTTATGCGTCTCGACTATCGTGAAGAACACCGCTGTAAACGTAGGCATGCATGGATCTTTTCAAGACTCTGCTTGTCGTTGTTTCACGTATGTATCCAGAAGGGACATTGCGGGATCATTCTGGTGAGGCTATTTTTAATTTTTTTTTGGATTTTTCCATATTGTTTCCCAGAGTGACTACACCATTTTCCATCTCCACTAACATGGCGCAAGGGTCCCAGTTTTTCCACCTCCTTGCGAAGACTTATTTTTGTTACTTGCCTTGACAGTAGCCATCCTAATGGTTACGTAATGATAATCTCACCGTGGTTTTGATTTGTATTTCCTCCATGATTACTGATGCTGAGTATCTTCTATGATTGTTGGCATCTTTGGAGAGATAGATATTTAAATTCTTTGCTCGTTTTTTAATTGGGCTATTTAGTTTTCTTGTTGTGGTCAAGTTGTGTGAGTTTTTTGTGTCTTCTGGTATCAGCCCCTTATCAGAGGGATGATTTGCAAATGTCTTCTTTCATCCCACAGGTACCCTTTTCAGTCTGTTGATGGTGTCCTTTGATGGACTGAAGTTTTAAGTTTTAGTGTTTCTGTTTAATCTGTTTTTAAGTTTGTTGCTTGTGAGAAAGTATTTTTAAGAAATTAGAAAACAGGGACGCCTGGGTGGCTCAGTGGGTTAAAGCTTCTGCCTTCGGCCCAGGTCATGATCCCAGGGTCCTGGAATCAAGCCCCATATCGGGCTCTCTGCTCAGCAGGGAGCTTGCTTCCCCCTCTCTCTCTGCCTGCCTCTCTGCCTACTTGTGATCTCTACCTGTCAAATAAATAAATAAAATCTTAAAAAAAAAAGAAATTAGAAAACATTTCAAAATGTGGCTATTGGGCTAACTTGAATAAAGGCAAGAGGTTGGTCTCACTGACTTCATTGTGTGATATGGTATGGTCTTAGTCCTGACGGGTGGCATATTCTAACTACAGATGGTCGAGTATCAGAAGATGCCCTATAAATTTAGTTCTTGTGCTCTTCCATTTGAAACAAGCACAAATTTTTTAAAAAAGATTTTATTTGAGAGAGAGAGACTGCAGAAGCAGGGGGAGCAAGAGAGGGGAGAAGCAGACGCCCAGCTGAGCAAGGGGCCCGATGGGGGGGGGGGTGCTCAATCCAAAGACCCTGAGATCATGATCTAAACTGAAGGCAGACCCTTAACCAGCTGAGCCACCCAGGCATCCCCAAACAGAAAACTTTAATACCTGGTTCAGCTCAGACAAAGTTACACGGTCAAATTTGCTGTAACACCAAATGTAGGAAAGAAACTCCACACCTGCGTGCTAAACTTCTGCTTTATAATCCACAGTTTCAATTTGAAATAAAACTAATTTTACCCTGAGTAAAATTCTTACAATAAACAAGAAAACTAAATCAGCCATCCCTCACGCTCAATCAAATAGCAGAGATGATTAAGGTAATGATTTTTAAACTGAATGTTACTCTATCATAGTGTATAACTATGCCAAGAGATCCATTTGGCAGGGGCCCAAATGAAATACACAATAAAGCCAGAAATGATCATTCAAAAGATCTAAAAGAAAATGCTCAAGTGTCCTTTCGGCAAGTGGCTTTGGAGGCACCCGTAGAATGCAAATGACTGCTTCTGCCACTGTGCCTTAAGCCTGGGCTTGTTGGAGATGTGTCTGGTGGCACCTCTGGGAAACGCTGTTTGTACGTACGGTCCAGTGAGGTCCTTTGAACTTGCATATACAAGGGTGCTGGGTGTTGTGAATGGTCGTCTTCTCTGGGTAGTGGGAATAACGAGGTGTCCCTACAGTAGGATCCCAGACACCTGTAAAATGTCTGCATGACATTGTGTTGTCCGTGTCATTTCCCTTTGCGGGTGGCCTTGGAATTACATGCCGATGTGGCCAGAGCCTGTGACCTGGGGAGGGGGCTGTCTCAGCCCCGGGCACTCACACTACTCCTCTGGGGTCTAACGCTTGCCTGCTGGTTTGCCCTTTGTCGTTCCCCGTGCAGTCATCGAGCTTGCCTGCTGAGAGGCTGGTTTTTGAGATGACCTCATTGTTCCCTCTCTTAGAAGTCTACATAACTTATTTTTTAAAAAATCTAGTTTTTAGCTATTGGGTAAAATGACTCCTATGCTATTTTTTGTCTAATTGATTTCCTAGCCCTTTGTAATAATTAGGGGATACAAGGCCCCCATCTATGTATAGAAGACCCTGAAAGGTGTCTAGCTGAAGCTTTGTAACTGCTTGCTCAGGTCCCTCCCCACTGTTCTGTCAATTCTGTAGGATCTACATCTCTTTTGTCCCTGTGGTCCTAGTTATTTTGTCAGTCCGTTTGCCATAAGGTGCTACTGCTGTAACAGTAGAAACTCTAGAACAATCCATTTCTGAGAAGAGTGGCCCATAAGTGTTTGTTGGAAGGAAGTCATTGTGATGTCAGTGCTCTTGGGACCCTTCCTGACCTTTTGGGTCCTTTAGAACAGCCCGCAGTGTTATCTTTACTGATGAGGATGGTTCTGCCTTTATTGCCTTTCTGGAGCTCCCCAGTCTCCATCCCACAAATTATTTTCCTTTTTCCTTAAACTTTGTCCGTGGTATTTGCACGCCAGAAAGCTTACATATGTGATGACTAATGGAAACCAAGTGGGGCGGTGGGAGGTCATCATCCTGACAGTCAGCTGAATTTTAAGTAATTATCAATCCCCCTAACGTTCAGGCACTGATTTGTACAATAGGGATGAGACTCTAAATTAAACATGGCTGGAAACGTACTTCCTTTTAGATTTGTCATCCCGTAGGAGAAATGAGAGAAATACAAAAATGACATAAAATAAAACATGAAAAAACTGGGAGCGAGTCATTCACGTTAGTGCGGGTACGGGTTAGGCAACGGAAAAGTGGTGAGTGATAAGATTAGAGAGACCTGTCCGTTCATGTGCTCATGTTTGACTCATCCGTTCAGTATATCCAATATGCCACGTCCATCGTTCATCATCAGAGACCTAGAAACCCTTCCAATGTTTTCATGGGAAAACACTTTTGGCCTTAACTACAAGTGTTTTATAGTCTGTCACAAGAATGGCCAAAGACTTTCTATAAATGACTGCTTTCCCCTAAAAAGATCAAAACACAGATCTGTCTTACAATTGTGACTGAGTACGGCAGCATTATTTCTAAACGGCACGGAACCCCAACATGGTCCTGCTGATGCTGTTAGGTTACTACTGTGAAATATTTGGGAGGAGTTCTTCCTTACGATGACGTGGGGATAGAGAAGGCATGATGAAAGTAAGTCTTGGGTGTTTCGTCACAATGTTTATATACCATCTTAGAGAAAAACCAACCTTCCTGCAAGGTTATTTTTTAGTAATAATAAGATAGACGCAGATCTCTCTTCACCTAAGTCCTTGAGAGTCATAGTGCCCGACAGTGAGTGCTGGCAACCTTTCCCTGAAAAGCGCCAGACAGTAAATAATTTAGGCTACCTAAGCCATGCGGTCTTTGTTGCAACTAATGTGTTTTAATGTGCAGCATTGAAAACAGCCATGGGAAATGCGTACATGAATGGGCAAGATCTCTTTCAGTGATGCTTTATTCCTTAAGAGAGGTAATGACAAGTTTTGGCCCCAAGATCACCCGCAGGAACCCCTCCTTGGAAATTAGGAGTGCATTGCTTTATTTCTATCCAATTGTAAGGGATTTTAAAGTAGCCAAAATCCAAGTGTTAGGAGGAGACTCAACATCTAGTCCTCGGAGATGTCTGATTTCTCCAACGGAACTGTGCGTTTCTGTAAGGTCCACATGACACGTTCACGATCTTTGTGTACGTTCCAGCAACAGGACCCAGTTCCTTCGACCAGGTGAGCATGGTCGAAGGGGTCGTATCTTCCACTGAGACTTCTTCAGGGCAAAGGCATCTGTTCTGTCAACAGATGTCCCTTGAGTCTCTCTTCTGAATTACCCTGAGCTAAAGAGAGCTCCTGTCCTGTGGCTATGCCTCACGCCATGGGCAGCCCGCATTCAGTTAACGGTCTTGGCCTGGGTCGAAGCATTGATTCACCACCTCATTTCATGAGTGGGTCATCTTGAGGGGTCAGCCCTGTCCCAGAGTTCTCTCCACTGAATCCGCTGAGGCTTTTCATGAAGGTTTTTTGCATCAGCTTTTCCCTCTGTGGGTCCTGTGCCCTTCATCTACAGGACAGGACCTTAAGGAAAGGGAGATCTCTATAGGCATTGTGGTGGGACAGGAGATTGGGGGGAGGGGCCAGAAAGTGACCTAAAGGAGGAAGGCAGGGGCAGGAAGTGACCTAACAGAAGGACGGTCCAGGTGGTGATGTGAAGGAAGGAGAGATGGGACAGGAAGTGACATAAAGAGAGGAGGGAGGGGACAGGAAGTGAGACCTAAAGGGATGGGAGAAAGTGGCCATGCATTGACATAGGACAAGTTCGGGGACATGGAAGAAGGGATGGGATCAGGGAGCAAAATTAAGATACGCTAAGTTTCAGGGTTAATGATAATGGTGTGAAGGGATCCACTTTGGACAAGTACAAAACATTTTATTGGAAAAGTACCTATTTATTTCTTTAGATTAAAAGGTAAAAAAATTATATTCATATGTATATATATAATCTTTGACCATGAGAGTTAATGTCCCTTAGCCATTATTATTAACAGGTGCAAAGGAAGTCAGCAGGGACTTGCTACAATTTTAACAGTAAATCCTGAAGTGTAGCTAATTACATAGTTGCATGAAAAAATGTCCGTTGGTGTAAGAAGGTAGCAGTTATCTGCTGTAGGAGTGTACCCACTTGCGATACATGCACCGTGAATTTGACATGCCATACAGAAATACAGAAATGCCCCAAAAGTAACTTCTAGCACATCAACTTCCCAGCTGTGTTTGTTGGCCTTCATTTTTCTTTTTTCTTTTTAAGTGTTTTTTTTTTTTTTAATTTTGCAATGGGTGCCCTTCCTTGACCATGTAAACCATAACACTAAATATTTAATATACATCTGTTCGTTGATTAAACAGAAATTCAGTCATGATCCAGACTCTAGCATTTAATTCAAGACACGTCTTTGAATTTCCAGTTGTGCCAAAGGCCATTTTTACTACTCCTGCCAGGATGTGGTAAGGAATACTTAGAGCTGATTTCTAGAAGTTCACTGCTCTTTTGAGAAATCGTGTTTCTGAACATTCAGGCATAACATGTATTAATTTTTAATCAGTTGAGTACAGTCTTTGCTATTTGGAAACGGGATTCTTTCCAAAGACTAAGTGCCCTTTTCCAATTGAAAGAGTTCCTAGAAAAGCTGAAAGTGTTGGTCTTGCAATAACCAGAAGGCACGTTACTTGCTTTGGACAGCAATCTTCTAGAAAGCAAGACTGGTGGGGAACTTGATTTTTAAAAAACTTACTGTGTTTAATCTGCAAGCATCCAAGGATTTCCTCAGTGACTCTCTTGTGATTTACATCTGTGCTACAGTAGCAGAATGTCTCCTTACCACCCCCCCCCCCCACCCCGGCCCCTCCCGGAACTGCTCACAACTAGTGAGTCTATTTCATGCCTGGAGGAGATTTGAAAAGTGAGGTCATTTAAGTATTTCAGCATATGGCTCCATCCTGTCTAAATTTCGTGGTTTACCAAGGCTTCTCCTTGTCGCTCAGGATCTCTGATGGGCTCCTCTCCATGGGCAGTTCCATAAAAACAGCACTTTGGCTGATACGAAATGAATCTCACAGGAACAGTACTCTACAGCCCACCCGGAGGAGCAGTGCGGGGGCGGTTTGCAAAGCGACCGAGCCAGCAAGGGTGTGGGTGTAGTGCCTTGTTGTAAAGGCTCAAAACCCACGTATATTCCGGTTGTAAGTCATTCATTGTAGGTCAATCACTTTTAGCTTCTTTAATTTTTTAGACATCATTGTAGCTCCCATAATAGAACTATCATGTGTGAATTTTTCTGGTACTTATTTGAAGGTTTTTTTTTTTTTTTTTTCCCTCTGTATTTGCCACCAGCCTCTGGTTTTCTAGGTTGTGATTCCTGCACATCGGGCCATTGTTATCTGCTCTGTTTTGTTAACTTATCTTTTCTGGTTGCCTTCAATTGCCCTCTTCGCTGTTATAAGGGAAAGGGCGTCTTGGTAACCTGGGATTTGGTGAACAAGTCCGTGTTCATCCCAGGTCTTTCCTTTTATGAGTTTATAAACTTCAGTGCTATCCCCTGTCAGCCTCAGTGTTTGCGGATGGAATCCTGCTAATCCTTTCAGGGTGTCTGGACTTTCAATCATCCTGTGTTCCCTTTTCTGGACCTTTCCCTACTGTGTTATGATTTGATTGAAATGCAGTGACCTGAACGGTGTGCATTACTATTCTTACTGCCGTGGGTTTTATTTAAATTCTAACTATCATCATCATCATCATCACTATTATTATTTAATTCATGGTGTCCATGGTTTCCCTAAGAGGAACAGAGGCATCTGTATTTTAGGCAGCAGAAGGGAAGAAAATATGGGGGATATTTATGGAAAAGTTTTGGGAGTCAGGCTCAGAGGTGACACCCTTCACCTGTGCTCACACACCGTTGGCTAGAATGTTGTCAAACAACAGCCCTTGAACATTTATTTATGTTCCCTATAAACTTTGTGGGGAGCTTTCTCAGGGCAATTAATATTTTGATGGTGTTTTACTAAGTTCCTATATGCATATCTGCTGAAGATGTGGGGAGGGTGGTGACCTTTCAAACATGGAAACAAGGCTATGCTGTGCATGGGATCTGAGGGCCAGTATAATCTGAGGCTTCCCGCAAGGGCAGACTTTGCTTTCCTAAGGAAGAGATCTGAAACTCTACATGTATGTTTCTGGTGTCAGCTGGCATTTTATTACATACACCAAGTGGAAGAGAAGAACCTTTGTTCATCTGTACAGCCCTCCCCGTCAGCCCATACTTTCTGGATTCGTAAGCAGTAAGACCAGTGAATGAGACTGTCATGCAATGGCCTTGCCTTCTTGCTAGAAGTCCAGGGACTGGGTGAGGAGGCTTGGGCAGGAGGGAGTTGTGTGTTCCCAGCACTCAGGCAGGGGGTCCATCTTCAACTCACAGTGTCCAGGAGTTTCCTAAAGCGTCATCGTGCTATCCCGCTCAGCAGAAAGGGGGAGGGAACCCTGGAGGAAATGCACGGGAGTTTTCTATGAGCCATGGTAAGGATGGGGGGAACTTTGCTCATAAAGCGTAGGCTAGAACATCATCGAGCAGCGGCTTTAACTGAAAGCGAAGAACATGCTGTTTGACCCGGTGCCAAGAAGGAAGAAATTGATGGGGCGACTAGGTGACAGTCCTCATAACCCTTTCATTGTCCCACTTTGATTTTTTGCCCTTTTTTGCATGCAACCTGTGTTTCGAATGAGTAGAAAACTCCACGTTTGGAGGAACGTCCACACAGGATGGGTGATAAGTGCTAAAATTTGGTGCTTGGAGATGCATGGAGGGACGTAGAAGCAAACACCACATCTCCCTCATGCCCAGTGTCAGAGGCTACGTTTGTCAAGCAGAGAGAGAGGAAGGCCAGAAGTGCAAAAGCATCGCAACTTGAAATGCAAAGCTTTGGGAGAGGGGAAGGCAAAATGGAGTTCCCAGAGCAGGAGACTGAGAAGGATCCCACATTGCCCTGACTTTGTGTGTGTGGGGGGGCGGGGAAGGGGTTAATATGGCAAACATGAAAAAACTAGTCAAGATTTGGAAGAATCCATAGAACGTCCAATTCTGGTTCCAATTCTGGTTTATTTCTTTAAATTGTATTACAAGTTAAATTTTCTGTGAAAGTTATGACAGACGCTTAAGTCTGTGTTGTAAAATCATTATGTATCTATCTTTGTGACTCCTGCCCTTGGTTTCAAGTGTCCTCCCGAGGCAGAAAGACACCAGCTGGTCTACTTAGATCTCTAGTTCCTGTTTTCTACTTCTGGTTGGACAGTTGACCTTGAGATGCCATGGACTCCTCGATATTTTCTTTTGGAATAAACACAAATGGTAATATTTAAAGAAACATTACTATATACCCAGCGTGATCTCCAAGGCTTTATCTGGATTAACAGAAAATCTTAAAAATCTCCTTGGACTAGAAAATAGTATTATTCCTGTTTTGTAGAAACGGAACGAAGGGTTAGAAGTTAAATAACTTTGTCTCGGTCATACAGGCAGCAAGGGTTGGAGTTGGAACCCCAGGCTCAAGCCGTATTTTTACTTATTTATATGAGTTTTGAAAAAAAAAATCATCTGGGGAGTTCTTCCCGACAGTATGCGATGGTACCGACGTGATCTTTCTCAATCCCCATTGCAAGCTTAGCTTTGAACAACTTTATTATCCATTCTTCCTGTATTTTATTTTATTAAGAAATGTCTGAAACAGCATACGTCATGATACTGTCCCCACGGTCAAGGGAATAGACATTTCCATCACCTCCGAATGTCTCCTTGCATTTCCTTGTTTTGTTTTTGGTTTGGTTTTGTTTATTGTCCTAAGAGCACTTAACGTGGGCTTTAACCTTTTCACCAATTTGTAAGTGCACAAGACTGCACTCTTCACTCTAGGCCCCGTGTTGTGCAAGAGATCTCTAGGATTTATTCACTCCTCTTGCACAGCTGAGTGTGTGTGCCCATGGAGTAAGAACTCCCCATTTCTACCTTCCCTCCGTTTCTGGCAGCCACCCTCCTATTCCTATTCTACAAGTTTAGCTATCTCAGATTCTTCATGTAATTGGAATTACGCTGTTTTCGTCCTTTTGTGTCTGCCATCTTTCTCTATCGTGTCTGTCAGCCGTGTCATTGCAAATGGCAGGACGCCCTTCTTTTTAAGGACTCACTGATGCTACATTGTATGAATACACCACAGGATCCCTAGTTTGAAACTCACATTTGTCTTGATCTATGTTATCCATGACGATCTGCACATGTCTTAGGCAGGGGGAGGGGGGGATGGTGAAAATGTTCGAAGACCACATGCCTAAAGAATGTGGACCATCAAGTCTTCATTACCATCATAAGTGTCATTTCATTAAGCGTTGATTTTGGTTCTCTGCCATTTTTTTTTTTAATCCTGGATTTTTGTTCTTTCTTCACCTTTTGTTTCCTGCTTTTTACTTCATTGCTCAAGTGTTGTCTTTTTTTTTTCCCCCACGATTGTTTGAAAATGGTACCAATGAAAACAGAGTTAGAGATTTAGTTCTAAAACAGCTCACTGCCCTCTGCCCATTAATAATAATTAGCACAATTTTTAGCTTTTAGTATAATTTCACCTCCCTCTGGAGATTGGGGTAAAAATGAATTGATTTCTGTTTTTTTAACATCACGACTACTGTAACTTTATCAGTTACAATGTAGTGTTTTACATACTAAAACATTGTTACATTATTTTCTTTTTGTAGGTTTAGTTATGAATCTTGGTTATACTGTAGTTATGCTTAATCACCATGATTACTGTTTCGAGACCAGCGAAGAGTTTCACGGTTTCGTTGCTCGTTGACTGATTATATACAGAAGTTCTCCTGATGAGTTTTTGTGAATTTGATTGCTTTGTCTGCTTGCTGGAGTTCTGGAAGGTTTTTTTTTTTTTTTTAAGAACAGCGTGCATTTCATAACACGTTTGAGGTCATTGTACGGTAGAATGTTTTCCATCGGCTCTCTGTCCAATCTGTGAATTAGGATCGTAAATTCCCAAGTCTCTCTTTGCTTGGAGCTTGTACTTTGGAAGAGAATTCCGGAGTTTGGTTCGTATTTTCTTTGGGATAATCTGGTTTCTCAAAGAGGTCAGGCACCAGAGACTTGTCGAGTTTATCCCAGTTTTGAAGGCAGGCACTTTCTTAGGATGTATTCAGTCTGGGGTTTCTTGTATTAATTCAGAGTCCCCTCGGGTGTGGAGGTGACTGTGTTTTCGAGTATGACTTTGTATTGTAAGGGACTCCACTGCTCTGTCCAGTTTCCGTCCTCCTTTTCTAACTCTGGACCACAATCTGTGAAAACAATTCAATTCAGCAAGCTTCCCTGCAGATAAGAGTGTCCGCAGGACGTGGGAGTGGCCAGTAAAAGAGGTAGCTTCTACTCCCTTTTTTTCTTTACCTTTTCTTCCTCCTCGGAGATCTGGTATGCCAGCCACAGGCTCAGCCAGCAGCCTTCGGCGGACCAAGCACAGAACAACTAGGAGGAACTAAACCCACAAAGAACCTTGAGTAATAGGGACATTTCTTACATTGTTCCCACAATGCCTACAGTGTTTCCCGAGATCAATCTGCCCCTAACTCTATAAATTACCCTGCACAGATTTCTGTAACCTGCAGCCCGACGCAATCCTCGTGGGCACTTGACGTGCCTCTCCATTTGGAGTTAGGGTCAAATACTCACTCTCTGTCTACTGCAATGAGTAGGGAAACAGTTACGGTGAAATTCAGCTCTGCACGTTTAAAGACAATGTTCAAAGATCCTGATAGAACATTATCATTGCAATTTGTAAGAACCCACCCATAAAGATCTTTTGCAACACATCTGATGAAACGTTCCTGTAACACTGTGCTCACCCACGATGCTTTCCTTCCCAAATTCAGTCGTCATTCAGACGATTGCACCACATTTCCAAAAACGGGCAAGGATCTGACTGAGAAATTCACAGAAAGGGAAGCACCCATGGCTGGCACCCAGGGAAAATAGTCAGTTCTAGTCAAGATGGAGGAAATGAGAAAAATAAAAATGCTGTTTAGACCTGATATGCTAGCAATGTTCGAAAGTTGGGTAATAATCAGTGTTGATGAAGGGACAGGTAAGGACTGACGTGGGCTCGATGACTCTGCTCATCGAGCTCTCCCTGTTCCAGGGATCATCGTCAAGTCCATGCCGTGGCTGGGGGCAAGAACTCACTTGACTACACACCTGGGAATCCATCAGAAAGTCAAATGTGAGTCGCTGGTTTTGCTCGTTATCAACAAAACCACTTGCAATGGGAATGGGATACAAGGTGTGCTTATGTGATCATTATTAAAAGGAATAAATGGAAACCGTGATTTGTTTTTCACGTTATTAAAAATAATAACTGTTAGCAAGGTGTTAAAATTAGTATCAAACACAACAGCTGCTCAGCTCATTTTTGAGAATGATTTTTATATACCGCAAAGTACCTTCATTCAGCAATAAACTAAATTCTGTAGAATGTAAGCATTTAAGCTGTGCGACAGATGGCCACTCGTCATTTCCTGATGCATTTTGTAATGGAAATTTAACCGAGAAAAACGCTAATAATAATGCTGTTAATATAGTGCCTTTTCCCTGGGAGCTCCAAACACTTGACAAACATTACATAATTAATGCTTAAATATTATGCAAACATCCACAGGACGTGGGAAAGAAGGGGTCTCGTTCTGTGTCTGCAGACAGCCTGTGTCTTCACATGCAGAAGCACTGTGCTTAACGAGAACAGGTACAGAAGTGGTTTCCAATTGCTTCTGAACCTCTGCTCACCCCCAGGTAGTTCTAATGTGAAGGACGTCCCAGTCCTCACGCTCCCATACTCCACCATAACTGATAAAGTCTGTGACAGAACTTGCTGCTTTTTCCATTCCTGATCCCAACTGGCCTGCAGACTCCTTCCTCAGACCGTATATGGTTTGGGTTTCCAAACCATTGCCAAGTTTCCAAACCACAACGTCCAAGAGTTAGGATAGTCTTGCGAGTCAAGAGTTATGACTTATGTCATCACTTTTGTGGTTTTTTATTGTTGGTTGTAGCCCAAACATTGGCTTTGGAAGGATAGTGTAGACCAAATTACCTCCTCGGCCAAAGGCTGGACCCAGAAGTACATAGGATCGGCTCATCCTTGATTGTAGGAGAAGCATGACTCCCCACATGGTTTCCTCTCATTAAAAACTCCGATGTGAGCCTTCAGTATATTGATGTGTGGTTTTATGAGTGTCCCTTTGTGTAAGGATTAAGAGATAAAGAAAAAGATGCTTATTAACTGGGAAAGTCCATTTTCTCTGATAAACCCTTTAATGGCTCTCATGAACGTGGAAGACTGGGATGAAGCTATAGGAACCTGAGAATTTTCCAATCAATCAGTATATAATTGATGCTGCCATGACTGGTGGAAATTAATAGGTGGAGCAACGTTATTTCTACGTCTTGCTTTTGGAAACGCTATTGAGACAGCCTCTTCAGCCATCAGGCCAGGACAAGGGTTAGGGTTAGGGTTAGGGTCCCTAAAGAGAGTCAAACCAGCGTTTCATAGCAAAAGGTAACTTGGAACCGAAGCCCTGGAGTATGTTCTGCCTTTGTAAGAGCGATTTAAAAAATCTCTTGTTTCATCTTGCGCACAGTTTTCTGGAGGCTGGTAGGAGTGGCTGCATGGTCCCTTGTGTGATTCTGCACTGGACCCAGCGATGGTTACCGCTCAAAAGAATGACTGTATCTGTAACACACGTCCAAATGTGCATCTCTGCGGCTTATAATAGTGTTGTACTTTAGTACAACTTTTAGTGCCAGTGGATTCCCACAAAGTGTGTGTGTGTGTGTGTGTGTGTGTGTGCGCGCGCGCGAGTTCTTGCAACTGTGAAGCTACTACAATCGAGCATCACTCATGATGTAAATCACACACTTTTTATGAGTAATTTGCCACAGAACCACTTACTGCTCTTGAAATCAAATGCCGTCCTAGGAATTCTTGTCATGAATATGGCCCCCATATCACTCTCCTTCACTACATTTCTATTAACACCCTCCAGCATCGTTTCAGTGTTTTAACAAAACTGTGTCTTGTGCTTTTTCTCCTTCGTGCCCCAGTCTCTTTCCCTGGGTTCTTGCCATCCTCTGTTCACGCTAGTATGCTGTTGATTCTCCTGGCTCGTCCTGCATGCCCTTGAGCAAGGAAAATGTTATTTTTAGAGCGAGATTTAAGTGGAATTTCGAAAAAACAATATACAATAATTGAAGTGTGTTTGGCATCAATTCATCGGTGTGATAAAATGAAATTGAAGATATATTTTATTTAAAGACAGTTCGGTGTTACACCTCTTTGGGGAGTTTGCACGGCTGTGTTGTAATAGCGGTAGCGATGCAGTGCTGTTAACTGCCAATGCACTCGTTTAACTTTGTCCAATCCCCGAGTGCTCTGTGGGTTCAAAGCTTCACTGCCGTCCCAGCACCTTAAGGAACCCCAACTCAGAGCCCTAACTCATTAGGCAGCATTAATTAACAGGAGAGTTCCAGGATGTGGGGAGCGCTGGGTTCATTAATTCTGGCCCTGCCCTTCATTATCTTCATGACCTTGGACCAGATCATTTCGCTTCTCCAATCGACAGTGTCTGCGTTTGAAAAGGGAGTTGATGAGGTCCATTCTCCGGGGTTTTATGAGGAGTGATAAAGGATTTCTGCAAGATGGCTGTGTTTGTCACACACATGAGGGGCTTGATAAATGCTGCTTCTCTGTCTGTACTCCAGCGCAGGCTCACTGACTTGATGTGCGAGAGAAATTTGAGACAACAGCACCTTGTGCCCTGGGCTTGGATGAAACCACAGGCAATTAGAGTTCAGATGGCCATGCGAGCATTCAGGAGTGATGGATGCCTATGTCTGAAGGGCAGCTTGATTTCATCTGAAAAAGCAAGTTGCACAAGCCATGCAAAGTGTTTGCAGTTTCCAAATAGAGGAATGTGAGCTAATGGAAAAACAGATACTGGTCTCTGCCTATGGTTCCGACCAGAGCTCCTAAATCCTTTGTAAGCCCCTGGGTGATAAGAATATCTTGTGTTGTAGTGAGATGACTTGATGGGCTCATGGTTGGGGGCTGGTCACCACAAAGACCAAGCCACAATTACAAGTTTGGAAATTTCCACGTAAAATCCCAACCTCCAGGAAGGGAGAAAGAGTTGGCAATGGAATTAGGGTGGATTATGATGAAGCCGCCATACAAATTTGTGAAATATAGGGGAGCTTGTAGCCTGGAGAATAGTTGGAGGTTCCAGAATCGAGTTGACTTGTAGGGTGTCCAGCTGGTGTCGCAGACTTGCTTGGAGTGGGAAGGCCCCTCCAACCCCTGGTCTCAGAAGTGCTATGAGCGAGGCAGCCATGTGAGAGCAAAGCAGAAATGCTTTAGGTTTTCTAACCAGGGAATGGGATAAACATGAAACTATGTGGAGAAGTAGATTAATGGTCCTTAACGATGAGCTATTTCATTGTTCCCGGTGTAGGGCCATTTCTTCTTCTTTTCTTTTTTTTTTTTTAAACAGCTTTATTGAGGTGTAATTGATATACTGTAGAACTCACATGTTTAATTTTTTTTAATAATTTATGCAGTTGTATGACTATCCCCACAATCCAGCTGGAGAAAATTCCCACCACCCGAGGAAAGATCACATGTGCCCATGTGTATTTGATCCCTGCTGCAACCCCTAGATCCCAGCCACCACCAACCTGCTTTCTGTGTCTACAGAGTCACCTATTCTGGAGTTTTTTTTGGTTTTTGTTTTTGTTTTTTAAGATTTATTTACTTAATTGAGAGAGAAAGAGAGAGCATGGGGCAGGGAGGGGAGAGGGAAGAGACTTTACTGATAGGGTAACATTAGGCCAGTTACGACGAAACAGTATCTGAAGGGCTGTAGGAAGGAGGTCCTGGTGGGGCCAATCTCCGGATACTTTGTTGTTGATGGAGTACAACACACGTAAAACATCACGGTCCTACATGTTGCTGCGATCCAGAGTTTAGTAACCAGTGTTCTTGTTCCCATGATCATCCTATGCTTAAGAAACTATTGCTTTTAATTTGGTTACCACCATGGTCCTTATCTGTTTAATGCATCTGGCAGGGGGGGGGGCATCTCTTGCTATTCAACATTTATGGGAACTTCTGTAAATTCATTTAGGGTGATTTTAATGACATTTGTTTCACTCACTTCTGGAGCCTCAAATTGTCTCCCAGCACCAGCAAATGGTGAAATCCAGTAAATACTCCTTGAATAAAAGTAATAGAGTTCCAATAATTAAAATACTACAAAACTATAACCAAAGGTTTAATGACTTAAAGGCATGAGATTCTAATATTTTCCAGGCTGTGATCCAGCAAGGTACATGTTTCCACTCAACTGTTGTCTCATTTAGGTGCCAGGATCTTAGGCAAAATTTCGAAGTTGTTGGGAGGAGTTGTTAAGGAGTGAGAAGCAGACAAAAACTCTATGTGGAGCCCAGCGTGCTTCCTATGGGAGACAGAGATGCTGAATCGTGGTGCAAGGAGAGTTCATGGAGACTTTGGTAGCACTGATGGTGTTTTAACTAACGTGACTTTGAGAAGGCCCTTCAAACCGCCGACAGCTAGCCCTCAGGGATTAGACCTACCCCTTTGTGGGTTGTGATGCTCATCTCCCTTGGAAGTCACCATGCACGGGCAGACAGGTCACCGAGACAGGCCCATTGTGCAGAAGAGCGGCAGCCAAGCTGCGGGAGAAATACTGAGACACCCGCTCCCAGGGGCAGAAGAACATTTCTACAGAGGCCTGAAAGCCTGACAAATACTGGGGCCTGGTTAGCAATCTCGGAAAGTAACAGTAATAAAAGGGTTCGCCTTTTGATGTCTAGAAGACACATTTAATAGTAAGGGGAGGAAAAAACATCTTCAAAAATCAACATTTTTCAAATTAATTTTGTGTTGTTTTCTGTAAAGATGTCTGTGATTTGGTGGGCCCTCAGGTGTGGGTTTAATTTCGTTTGCTTTTGATGTGTGACCGCAGAAAGGTGTTATTCCTGAAAAGCCATCAAAATATAATTAAAAAGTCAGCAAACGCGATGTCTCATCGCTAGCTTTGTTTATTTTTTTTAATAAAAAAGAAAACCCCAGTTGGACTCTGTGTGGAGTACAATGACCATAAACCGAGGAAGAGAATTCAAACAGTTGGAAAATGCTGCACAGGGTTTTCCTTGGAAACAGAGATGACTGTCACAATGCAGAAGGCACATAGAGATAGTCCCCACCTAGATGTGTCTCTTCTTCCAAAGATTTTTTTTTAAAGATTTTATTTACTTATTTGAAAGAGAGAGAGAGAGAGCATGAGTGGAGTCAGCGGCAGAGGGAGAGGAGAGGCAGACTCCCCATCGAGTAGGGATCCCGACGCAGAACTCGATCCCAGGACCCTGGGATCACAGCCCAAGCTGAAGGCAGATGCTTAACCGACTAAGCCACCCAGGCGTTCCTGAACTGAGTTATATTTAAATCATGTTTACAGTGATAGGACTTTCAGGAGGTCTGCACGAGCATATATTTCCATATAATAATATGCATGTAATTATTTTTACATGGAAATCTCATGCATGTGAAGTAGAGTGTATATTTTTAGTGTTTGCTCACACTGGACTATTTGCAGTTGCTACACTTGTTTTCTGCTCTTGCGACTGCCTCCCTGATTTCTGCCTCCTCTGCAAAGAGGGGAGTGATGCTATGGAGGGAGGCATTGCAAGCGTCTTTCTTTGCACATAATCAACAAGATGCATTTTGGTTAGAACTGTACACACAGGGAGTCATCCAAAGATTCCTGGGCATCAGGAATTCTGATTTTTTGCTCTGGGTTGATGCCAATGAAAATGCACCTTGCTGCGTGATGGGCGGGTGTCATTCCAAAAATCCAATCAAGGCCATCAGTGTTAGGGAATCTAGCTGTTGGCCCAGGGAACACACTGGCTGAGTCGCTTCTAAAGTGTGCTACACTGATCGCCCCTCCCCTGCACATTCTTTTGCTTCAGTGAGGTGGGAGCCCTCTGAATCCTCCCAGGAGACAACCTCAGGTGAGGAGGCGGGGAGCAGCTCTTGTTTTATGGGAGCCATTCATTTTAGCATCCCGACTCCCCTTACCCTCTAACCTCCTCTTAGCTCTACACTGAGGTCCACCAGCTCCCTCTTATGTCCAGAGGCCATTTCTGGGTCTGCTGTTCTACGTGTCATTCTCTCTGCTCTGGCTGTCCTTCAGAAACCCAAACCCCATGTCACGTGTGAATGCCACCGTGCCAGGGACATGCCTTGTCTCGTTTTGTGGGCTGCTTCCCCAGCCTGTCTTAGGCTTTACCGTCACACGCAACCCTGTTGCTGGGGTGAGTGAGGCCGGTGGTGTCTGTCCTTGGGCGTACAGCCTGTTCGTTTCCGCAGAGCTAGGGCTCCTGTTGCCCGGCTCATCTGTGATGAGATCTGAGGAGAGGACCACGGCAGTGGTCGGGGACCAGCCGGAACCACGTGGGCTGGGAACGTAGAGGAAGGATGCGTTCCTGGGACCCTCCTGAGACCCATCAGTGTGGGGCTCGGTGGTCCATGCTTGAGGCTTTCAGGTGATTCCAATGCAGGTTGAAGCTTGAAAACCCCAACTCACAAAGAATGAAGAGGATGTGTCTTGAGGAATATGCTCCTTGTTTTCAGAGGCGCCTGCTCTGCGTGAGCTCATTGCAAAGGAAGCGGTGGAGTGAGGCCGTCAGGAGTGTTCCATGGGAGGTGGCATTTGAGATCCTTCTGTTAGCCTTCCAGAAGTCTCAGGGACTGCTCATCCCCAACCGAGGCCTGTTTTTACACACTGGGCCCGTCACGACCACATGTGGACATCGGGTCTCCTGTGCACCATTACTCTCCATTCTGGTCTTGATTTTCAGCAGACCCGTCCTGTTGCTGCAGAAGACGCGACCTTTATAGAGCTTCCTATGGGGCCTCCTGGCCTGCGCAGAATCCATGAAATGGACCGTTAGCCACTTGTGCCTTTCTCCTTCCAAGGCTTCGTGTGTTATTGAAAGCAACCGCCCCACCCTACAGTCTGCACATTTATTGTGTCCTCGTATCAGCTAAGGGCAGTAGCCTCTGGATCTCCAAAGTTTTGTCTCCCCCCTGCAGCTGGTTTCAGTGTTCCACAGATGGAGGCCTTGGTAATTGTGAGATCACTGCCGTGAGACATGTCCTCACCACTTAACCAACACCACTATTGTCCCCACTGCTTCAGGGAGGTCAGAGGATGTCTATTTTGAATCCCGTCCATAGGGGTCTGCTTTCCAGCCTGAGGAAGTCCCTACTGTCTGTGCCTGGGTTGCCCAGAATGTAGGGCATGGCTAAGGGGACCTTAAGCAATGATGCTTTACTATGAGATGCAAGCTCAAAGACATCCAGTAAAAGACCATGCATTCCAGATCTGGTCCCAGCAAGACAAGGAAACATGGCACGATGCAATGGCGGTTTTGACGTGGCTAAGGAGGAAGACTGAGATCTTCCGGAGAAGTCCACTGGGTGGAGAAAGGGAGGTAGAGCTATTGTTCAGTATGCGATCTGCCCTACTGGTTACAAACAGCCTTGTACGGGGAGGCCCTCCAGCCAACCACTGGGAATACCCACACCCAGGTGTTTGGAACTTCATGATTTCACATCTGAGAGAGGGAGATGAGCTACGTTAACAGTGGACAAAATGGCAGCCCCGCTGGGGGCCAGCCCTTGTCCCAGCTCTAAAGCCACAAGTCACTGTAGACAGTGGGTGCCTGGGTGTCTACAGGGAGGAAGTGTCTCAGGGCACAGAGGCAAACATATGCCAGGAGAATCCAAGGAGTCCATAAATAACTTCCAATACAGTGGTTTCGGGTGGGCGTTGGTCTCTGTGTTCTTCAGAGTTCTGTCCATTAGGGCAGCGACCTTGTTTTTTTTGCGTTTATCGTGTTTTTCCTCTTCCATATTTCATGACTGAAAAGCTAAAAAAGGAAAGAAAGAAGAAAAGAAAAAAAGTTTCCTAGCTGAACCTCATAAATAATTCATATTAATGTCATGTTGATCTAAAAAGAGAAAAAAAAAGAGTAGTGCTAAAAAGCTCTGGTATGGTTCTGTGAATTCTTAGTTTTGTTTTGTTTTGTTTTTGTTTTCCTGGGGAGGGCAGTCAAGAAACATTAGTTCAGGAGTTGTCTAATTTCTGTGCCCTCTAATAAACCCTAAAGCAATTAGAGAAGTTTCCATTTCCTGCAACAATCAGTGGGCCATTAATTTTTAATCTCGTTTTTTACAATTTCCAAGAGCAGTCGTTTTGCATACTCAAGGTCTTACGAGTTACCCTACCTCCCCCCTCTCTCAAAAGTGAGGCTCTTGTTCTCTTAGACCCGGGTTGTCACCGGATTGTCACAGAAAGTTAATGAGGGAGCAGAGGAAGGAAGGGACGGCTGTGCAGACAAGCGTGGGAGGACCAGATCCAGGTGCGGACCTTTCTGGTTTTCCTGTGTCTGTTACCTGACTGCATCTGACCTCAACTTGCCACCTCGTAGCACGGTGGCTACTGTGAAGGAGAAGATCCTCAGGCACACAGATAATCCGCTCCCGTCCAACTCTTGTCTTTAGACATCTGTTCTTAGTTGTCAAACCCTCTGCTTGCCCCAGCATGTCCCTGCTCAGCTCACAGTGCAGCCCTGACTCTGAAGGGGGCTTCACCCTCCCTGTGGCACCTGGGATGGCGAGAGGGTTTCCCTGAGCCTGATGCACCTCCCTTTCTCAGCTATGATCACATTTACCTTCTTATGGCTTCTCTGTCCTTCCTCCCTTCACTCCCCTTCCTCTCTCCTTCTCTTCTCTCTCTCCATTCCTACATTCTCTCTCTCCCTCCCTCCCTCCCTTCCTTCCTTCCTTTCTCCTTTACTTCTTTCTTTCTTTCCTTCCTTCTCTCCTCCCTCCCTTCCTTCCTTTTCCTTCCTTCCTTCTTTCCTTTCTTTTCTCCCTCCCTCCCTTGTTTCCTCCCTCCCTCCTCTCCCTCCCTCTGTCTTTCCCTCCTTCCTTCATTCCTCTCTGTCTTGCTTCCTTCTTTCCTCTCCCTCTCCCTTCCTTCTTCCATTCCTTCCTCCTTCTCTCTCATTCTTTCTGGGTGTCTTTCTATCTTCTCTCTTTTTTAAAATTAAATTCCCCTTTTTCATTAAGTTAATAGATCTCCATCTTAGACTGTAAGTCTCCTGAGGACAGCGTCTAAAGCCGAGTATACACAACATTGTATCTCCACTCCGTATCTGTTGAAACAATGAATGAACGTAGAAAATGAATCAAGACTTGCGTACCGGACACACTATATGAAAAACCAACAGCCAAAATGCTGGTAATTCTCTTTGACCTCACTGCGTATTTTCTCGAGGTTGTGTTTGGTCCTTGGTCTTGGAAATCTATCAGGGGTGTGTCTTTACAGAATCTGCTTTCGTGGGCCTGGATGACTACGGCATCCGTCTGCACGCAGGAATGTCTGCCTTGCTCGTGAATTGGTTGTACTTCCAAGAGGCTACATGGTAGCACAGAGGAGAAGTTTCCTCCAACAGCTTTGCCTCTGTGTCTAGACCTGGCTTACTCTCCATCTCCTTTGCAGCAGGCAAAGGTGGACAATGCAGGTGGTTTCAGCTGTTCACGTGGCATCCAGCATGCGGAGCTCCTGTCTCAGCAGCTGGTGTTGGCTTTTATCATGTGCACCAAAACACACAATTCAACTGAGGGGACATCAGTGCCTCAACTGGGAGAGTGAAGTCACGCCTGGGGTCTCTGGGATACAGTATCCACTGAGCACCGGCTCCAGGGTGTATGTGGAAGGAGTTCAAGACAGCGGCGATTGGCATCAGAAAACGTCAGGACAGCTGTCGTTTCTTCCCGATTTAAGCCATTTCTCCTTTTTCTGTGACTTAAGGTAAAATATGTTGGATCACTCAGTTATTAATGTTGGTCTTGTTCTGTCCTTTGTCAAATCAATTCTTTAAAAAAAAAAAAAATAGCAACTGGGGCACCTGGGTGGCTCAGTGGGTTAAGTGTCTGCCTTTGGCTCAGGTCATGATCTCAGGGTCCTGGGATCAAGTCCTGCATCGCGCTCTCTGCTCTGCGGGGAGTCTGCTTCCCCCTCTGCCTCTCCCCCTGCTTCTGCTCTTTCTCTCTCAAATAAGTAAATACAATCTTTTTCCAAAACAAGGCATGACCATTTCCTTTATAATTAGCATCTTAAAGGTCTTGGCAGTTAAGGAATTGAGGGTCTCTCTACCTCTGTTCCATGGATTTTATGTGATTGTTACACTTTCAGCCTCTTCATGGGAATATTACCTGGTTATGGAACATGGGTGAGTTAGTTTGAATTCCTTCATCCCTGTTCTGTGCCTGAGACCAGGTTCTAGGTGTGAGGGGTCCCGCAGAGAGGTACAGACATGAAAACCTGCCTTCTTGGAGATCAGATTCACAGGATTTTAATTGCATGGATTTTTCTTTTTCTTTTTTTTTTTTCTTCCATTTTTGACTTCAGCTTCTTTCCAACCGTCCATTTGAGAACGTCACATTATTAGTATTTCTGTTTAACTCCACTAAATTTCCCACAATTGACTTCTAACATCCAGACCTGACTGACGGTTTCCTTCCCAAGTTCTGCTCCAACAGCGGTCTCTGAAGGCGTCGATGAGAAAGCACCTGGGTTTCGAAGAAGAAGTGGGGTTGGCTGTCATTATCTTCCTACTGATCTGTCCTCTGTGATCTGCTCCTTCCTCCATTATTTTGCTTTGATTCTGGAATCAAATGGAAATATCTTTGATGTCATTAAAATAAAAAGGCAGTAAAGAACCACATTTCCCCCCCATAAAGAATATTTTCTGTTTTAATGAAAGGACATTTTTATGAAGTCATTACCTCAGTTGGCCGAGTAGCTGGGGGTCCCTGCAACAAACGTCCACCTTTGCTGAAATCCGACACTGGAGGTATTTTGCAATCTTTTCTCCGACCTTGAAGGTGTGTTCCTAGGCATGTGTTGAACCACCAGGCATCTCGCTTTTCTTTTTGATTATTTAACTTTCTAGGAATCTGTGCCACTTTCATCTCCTCGTTCTCACCAAAGACAAAAGAAAATCTGTTCTGTTTTGGGTCTAATTAGAAACGAAATGTCAATAGGAAGCTTTTTTTCATGGAACTAGTCATGTGCAAAGTCTGTTTCCAGGAAGTTTCTGGTGCAATTATAAGACACAAAATTTTGTACATAGATTCTGAGTATGAGGAAGAGAAGTCTGGCCAAATTCATCTCCCTTTTACAAATTCTCCAGTGGTGTTCTCCAGTTATACAGAAAGCATCATCCACTTTTTTTTTTAAGATTTTATTTATTTATTTGACAGACAGAGATCACAAGTAGGCAGAGAGGCAGCCAGAGAGATAGGGGGAAGCAGGCTCCCTGCTGAGCAGAGAGCCCGATGCGGGGCTCAATCCCAAGACCCCGAGATCATGACCTGAGCCGAAGGCAGAGGCTTTAACCCACTGAGCCACCCAGGTGCCCCGACTTTTTCTTTTTTTTTCATGATCCAATTTTAAATTGTATTCCATACTTGGAGCACCTGGCTGGTTTAGTCGGTATAGCATGCAACTCGGGATCTTGGGGTCATAAGTTCGACCCCTACGCTGGGTGTAGAGACTACTAAAAAAGATAAACTTAAAAAAATAAATAGCTTTTTCTACCAAAATTAAAGACGGTGTTAATGCTATGTGTATCTGTGTATAAACATACTTATCCCCCCTCACCAATCCCCACATGCACAGTTATATAAAGGTATTATTAAACATAAGGATATAGGGCTCCTGGGTGGTTCAGTCATTAAGCCTCTGCCTTCGGCTCAGGTCATGATCTCAGGGTCCTGAAATCGAGCCCCGCATTGGGCTGTCTGCTCGACAGGAAGCCTGCTTCTCTGTCTAGGACTCTTCCTGCTTGTGTTCCCTCTCTCGCTGTCTCTGTCTGTCCAATAAATAAATAAAATCTTTATAAGAAAAAGTGGGCATGCATATATATATATATGTACATGAACACACACACATTTGGAAACATTATCACTGACAAAATGAATAATGTCTCACTTTGAAGCCCTTCCAAGGTAGATTTTAATTAAAACAACATAACTGTCTAAACACATCCCAGTGAGATTGTGTCCTTGCATCATTTCATATGGTATCTTAGCAATTTCTGCTAATGAGGTTTGTATTTTGTAAAAAACTTTTACACTATCCATGGCTTACCCAATCTGTAGGAAATGTTTTATTCTCAAATGTAATTTTCCATATTTTCCCCTTAACGTTGACTTTGTACATATATATATACTGAACATTTATATATAGTATGTATATGAAATATATATAATGTGTATCAATACGTAATAATGTGTTATAACCATCTGTCGATACAGATTATGTTTATATTATATAATGTATGTAATAGTATATATAAAAACTAATATGTATCTACATAGTAACTAATTATAGCCATATAGCTATCTATGTCTCTATGTACAATCTTCCAATCTGTCTTTTTCATGAAGTCTTCATTGAAATGGCCGTGACGATGGAAACACTGTTCCTTTTGAAGTCAGCTGAAATAGCTCTTCTTCGACAACCTGGGAAGGAAAACTAGCCTCCAGGTCCCACACACAGCAAAGATTTGCACAATCAAAGAATGCAGAAAATCCTGAGAAACAGCCTGTGGTTGGCAAAACATTCAGCACTTGATAGATTATAAAAGGAAGCGCATTGTGGCTCACAGAGTTATTAGAAATTTCATGAAACGGTGCTGCAAAACTTGTCTAGCCCTATTAATCCACTTGCCTTGGAAGAAGAGATGCTGAATCAAGGTTAAAAGGGTCATTCCCAATGAGGTCCGTGCTTGGGAAGCGCCTAGATTAATTCAAACATAGAACTTCTGTTGATTATACGCAGAACAGGTACCAAGTTAGCATGTGAAGCAGAACCCGTCTTCGTGTCAGTCCTGAAGAACAGGACAAGGCTCTTCTTCTTCTCCTTCTTTTTTCCCTGCTTATTTTTCAAATCTTAGCAAAGAAAGGGATTTTTTAAATTTTGAGAAATCGAGTGAAATTTTATTTTTTAAACTTGTGGATAAAAAATGTTTTCTGTCCTTCTCAGATGCATCTCAGGATGACTAATGAGTTAGAGTTCATTTTAAACATCATTTAGGGGGTGCCTGGGTGGCTCAGTGGGTTAAAGCTTCTGCCTTTGGCTCGGGTCATGATCCCAGGGTCCTGGGATCGAGCCCCACATAGAGCTCTCTGTTCCGTGAGGAGCCTGCTTCCTCCTCTCTCTCTGCCTACCTCTCTGCCTACTTGTGATCTCTGTCTGTCAAATAAATAAAATCTTTAAAAAAATAATAAAACATCATTTAGGATTGCAATGTTTTCCATGATTATCACTCAAGTGCATTTTTTTAAAGCACTGCTTGTGGATTCTTTGTATGTGCCGTACACGAACACTACATCTTACATCATAGTATAGTCATTGGAAATGACTTCATCTCCCTCTCATGTTTTCTTTCATTCTTTTCTGCCTTTCCTTGACGAATATTTACTTAATAAAATTACCATGTACCATCATGTATTCTTGTGGCTGAAGTGAGTCAGTTAGTTAAGCCACAAAATATATCTTTATAAAATATTACGCTTTTCTCCCTTTCTGTGCCAGTACAGCACTTTGCCTAATTTCATTTAACCAACCATTTTAAACAAGGCTGGGTTTCTAATTTAAGACTGAACCTGGAGGGGTCAAGGAAAACAGAGGCAAATGACCCCAGAGGCTCCCTGTCCCATCACTGTATAACGAACACAAGGAAAGTTCTTCCTGACGATGCTTGGGGACACAGAAAACAGTTGCAATTGTGTCTTGTGCACTCGGTTTACGGGGTCTGAAAATGCATTTTCTAAATGGTTATTCATGGTATAGTTTAGCGTGTTTACCCTAGAGAGGGCAGGTGAAGGGAGGACATGCTCACTTGCAGTCCGTAATTTGTTGAGCTGGGTTGGGATGGGGGCCTACTTGGGTTAATTTGACTGCCTCTGTACTATAACCATCCGGAGGGGGAGACGTGGTCTGTCTGTGCTTCGCGAAACTTCCCCCATGGCAGAAGTTTCAGTGCTAGGTTTGCAACACTCTGGAGGTCGGTCTCTGCTCAGGCCTTCAGGGTAGACAGGGGAGCAGGGAGATTTTCCTTCCTTCTTGGTGGCTGTTGGGCTGTTGGAGGCTCACCTGGTGGAGGGAGTCCCCTCTAGACGTGTCTGTGGTTCCTCAAACTCACTGACTCTGCTAAACGCGGTTTTGTCGCAACATTCCTTAGCAGCATGGACTTGTGGCTAGCGGCAAGAGCCACGCCTGGCAGGGCGACTGCCTCCAGCTTTGGTTTCGCTTCTCACCTCCTGTGAACGTTGGTGGGACGGCATCACTGTCCTCCTGTGCTAATAATGGTAGACACTGATCTCACACTCGCTCGTTAGAGCCCCTGCTCCCTTCTGGTGAGACCCTTCCTGTGCTCCCATCGAATACAAAGGAACAATTCTGCAGCCCAGAGAGGCGAGGGGCGTTTCTCAAGCTCCCAGAGCTGGCAAGTGGCAAAGCCAGAAATGACCCAGAGACCTTACAACTCCCTGTCCTTTGTCCTCCCTGCTGAACGAATTGTTTATTTTTAACAGGCTGATGTGCTAGATAAATGCGATTGTTAGGAAATAAGTTAATGCCTGGGAGCGCAGCATCCACAAAGGGATTGGGCGAAGCTATAGCAGCCAGATTGTGGCATGAACGGAAATGCTCCATTGAGTTTGGTGAAGGTGGGACAAGATTGTTCGTTTGTTAGGTAATGAGTGCATCGGACAGGGGAGCGTCTCCGAAAACTGGAAACCAAAGCCTTCAGGTCCTCAGCTTTGTAAGCAAGTCTGGGTCTCAGTGGGGTTCAGCTACTAACCAGCTCAGAACTCAGACCTGGCCTAAAGCAGACAGCCTTATGCTGGATGCATTTGCAAATAATGATAATAATAATAATAATAATAATAATAATAAAAAGGTACAATTTGCACAGATACCTATGGGAGTCGTAAAGGAGGTCAATCTTCTTTTATTTGAGAATGTGAACACAAAATAGTTCTAATATTATGAATGTCACAGTCCTTTAATTTAATGGGGAGACTCACCCAGAATGGCTGGAAGGGTTGGGGGGGCATTGATGCCAGAGAAATCCAGGCTCTGGACAGGAGGTCTTGCATTTTCTAACCAACTTGAACGTGAACCCACAAAGCCTTTTCTTAGTGCGTGTTTTGGGGGAGAAACACATGCAGAGGTTTGCAGGTGTGAAGATTGAAACAAAAACAAAGAACAAAACAAACAAACAAACAAAAAAAACAAAATAAAAAGCCAAACACGGGGGATCTAGTTTGGCGCACAGAGCATAGAGAGTAACCTTTTTTTTTTTTTTTTTTAAACGTAAGTCAGGGAGGCTAAATGGTCCAGAACCCAAACAAGGCAAAACTTGTGTTTTACCCCAACACCAGAACCCGAGGTGGAGATTTCGGTTCTGTCATAGAAATGCCTGAGACAGGTGTCTCGTGTGTTGACAGAGAGCAGGGAGGGAGTGTTCTCACCGCACGCGTCACCGTGTGTACTCAAAGCCTTAGTCCCCAGTGCCAAATCCGAGCCTGCGATTTCTTGGGGAATTCCTGCTCTTCTGTTCTTCTGACACCAACCCACAGGACTCAAAGAACCTCCCAGGCGTTTTGCAGCCAAGTGTTTTTGGGAATCAGAGAGAACATCTAGAAGGGAGAGATTCGGGTCTCGGATATGATGAACCGTATCCCAGAGTGCATCGTAACGATCTGATGCTCTTGACCTTCGTGGCATCTCCAGTCTCCTCCTTGATGCGAGCCGAGCTCACCTTCCCTCGCGCTCAGGGTCCTGGGGTCTGCTGGCCCGGAGCGATGCCCTCCTTCACCCAGGGGCACAGAGGATACACGAAAGCCTGAAAAAGCAGATTTTCACCCAACACCCGGCAGGAGCCTTGAGCATAAGCAAATGTCACCCACAAACCACCCGGTGCTTCCTTCCTTGTGGTCCCAACTTTCCTTCTGCTTTTGATTTTGGGGTTTGAGTTGTTTTTTCCTCTCTTTTTCCTTATTTTTTTGTGGTATATAGACTTTGTTTTGTAGAAAAACAGCAGCCGGTATAGTGTTCCCGTAGAACACCTCACACTGGACTTTGATGATGACAGACGCTTCCATGGTCCTGTAGGGAAAAGAAAATGGCGAAAGGCCCTGATCGTGGTCTCCATGAGGATGGAAGGCCTGATGGGCTTGGCTTTGAAATGATCCCCCCAAAGGGTATTTGTCTGGTCCCAACTTACCACTAGGTTTGACATTTTTATTATTAGGGTCTCCTGGGGGTGTCTTTCCCTCCTTCCGAGGCACCGTTGTATCAGGTTTTCGGTGTACAGACCTTTTATCACCCGGTAGTAATTTCTTAGTAATTGATACATCAAGTTATTGTCATTAAAACCAGTCTGTTTTCACGGTAAGAATTATTACGGTTTGCAACAGCAAGGCTTCCCAGACCCATAAGTCACCAGAGACCAAACAAAAGAGCAAATAAACGGCCCGGTATGGGGAAGAAAAACAGCCTTTCGGAAGAGCAGCCCTGGGCACAGAAACCTTTTCCAACTCTGGCCTCGAGCTTCAGCCTCCGGGACTCAGAGCGTCACCGTGCTGTTCTGAGCTCGGCCGGCTCTTAGCATTCAGTGTCCTTTCTAGCACTCAGCGCGGCGAGTTCATGTCAGCGAAGAATTCAGGCTCTGCCCTGCCAGTGTCCCCGAGTTATCCGTGTACACATTGGACTCCGTATGTGGGTCTCCCTGGGTAAGAGGAAGGCTGTGGCCTGCCAGGACGGGGATGGGCGACGGTGTGCGATCACCCAAACAGGGACCTTTTCCCCTCAAACTCCAGCTCCAACAACTCTTCCAATATGAAAGCGCCCCAGTGAAGGGAGATGAGGTCGTGGAAGCGCCCCAGTGAAGGGAGATGAGGTCGTGGAGACTTGTGAGGGTGCAGCCGGTGGAACGGGAGGTGATTCTGGGGGAAACGAGCTTGTCACTGTTCAGGTCTTCTTTCCTCTTAGAACCAGCATTACTGCGTCTGCTGGAGAATGTGTCTTGAGGCCAGCTCTCTGCTCATGCTCTGTCCTCGCTCGTGTCTTCCTAATTTCCTTTCGTTGTGGTTATTTCAGCCCGTGATTCATATAGCATCACTTATCATTAGGCAGCTGTCTTGTCACGAGACAGTCGGGATGGATGGAGACGCCGTGTTCGGTGTCCTACAGGAGCCCATGGCTGATAGCTCCAGAGACAAGTAACGCATTGAACATAGAATAAGAGTTATCTCCAGCCCTCATCAAGATTCAAGACCAAGGTTCAGCCAACTCTCTCTGTAAAGGACCCGATAGTAAATATTTCAGGGTTTGCTGGCTAGGAAGCCTCACGTTCTGCTTCGGTGGCTGGGGGAGGCAGCCACAGACAGTGCAGAGATGCAGGAGCGTAGCTGAGTTCAAAGGAGCTCGGAGGGAGCTCGGAGGGAGCTCGGATCCCGCGATGGTGGGTCGTGGCCCCAGGTGGTAGCTGGCCGTGCAGACCCCTGTCAGAGCTCTGGAATAGAGCAGAAATGTTTCTTCACCTTCACATGTAGAGCATCCGTGATGGCTGGTTTGCATCTGAGAATGTGTCCGGAACCTTGAATGCTTTGAGCGAGAGTCCTTGGAGTGATTCACAGGAATTCTAGATAACGCTGGTCAGTGACTTGGCGTGCACTCGCCTCTGAGTATCACATCTCCACAGAGCACCGCAGAGCGGGTGTGGGAGGTGGTGGGGACGACTGCCGCTGCACAGGCTGAAACACTTGAGGCAGAGCTGTACTAAGCAGTGTTCTCAGAATCTCATAGGGAAGATGTTTGCATATGGGGGCCGGTGAGTAGGGTTTCAACCAACACGGTCCATGTTGTGTAGGGAACGCAATGGGGAAAGGGACTCCAGGCGGTGGATTTGACGTTCCCATCGACCCTGTCCTTTGGAGCTGATTATACAGCTAAGTCGGTGGTGTTTATCCTTATGTTGGTATACACGCACACGGATGGGTCCGTATGTATATAGCTATATGCATGTATGACAGGACGTGTCTACAAATAGTATTCTATGGTCATTCTCATGTGTCCTAACTACTCAACTTTATTTATCATCAAAGTGATTAAAATTGCTTGGGGTTTTAAATAACACGGGAGTCTGGAAATGGAAAAAGCAATTGGCTATTTCATCTGAAATATCATTGTTTTGAACCAGTTGGAGGAGATCCACTGGGGGTCCGCGGGCACGGACACACAGATCAACATTTGCAGCAACTCAGATGTAATATTTAGGGAAAATTCATTTATTGTCACTCATATCAAGATGTGTTGCATATATACTCTTTTGTAACAATTCTTTTTTTTTTTTAATTTTTATTGGGTTATTTTAGTTTCTATACAATCCATCGTTAGTTTTTGATGTAGTGTTCCAAGATTCTGATGTTACTGAAAATTTAATGCCTTACCTTTATGTTTTTTTTTTAAGTTGAGTTGTGTAATTAAATATAGTTTTGGAAGTCTAGTTGATACAGAGTGTGACATTAGTTACAAGTGTATGACACAGTCTTTACAACAGGTTTTCGTATCTTGCGATTATAAGTTTTCATTGTTTTGCTCATCCATTTGTTGACTGTGAATTATTTAAATGATTTAGAGGAATTATTTGAGGGTCTCTTGGGGGGCTCGGTCGGTTGAGCATCTGTCTTTGGCTGAGGTTATGATCCCGCAGTCCTGGCATCGAGCCCCACACTGGGCTCCCTGCTCGGTGGGGGTCTGCTTCTCCCTCTCTTCTCTCTCTCTCTCAGAGAAATAAAATGTTTAAGAAAAAAAATAAGGAAATTATCTGACATTCAGGGTAACATACTTTGGCTCTCATAATCAAAGCCATAATGGTTTATTTTATATCGAGCTCAAAAAGAATGTGTTGAGGGGCGCCTGGGTGGCTCAGTGGGTTAAGCCGCTGCCTTCGGCTCAGGTCATGATCCCAGGGTCCTGGGATCAAGCCCCGCATCGGGCTCTCTGCTCGGCAGGGAGCCTGCTTCCCCCTCTCTCTCTCTCTGCCTGCCTCTCTGCCTACTTGTGATCTCTGTCTGTCAAATAAATAAAATCTTAAAAAAAATCTTTAAAAAAAATAAAAAATAAAAAGAATTGTGTTGAATGTTTTGTGCGTTACATCAAAGGGGGGAAAATGGTGCTAAAATTTAAAAATGATCAAGTAGAGGGCACACCACCGGGATGCCTCCGTTAGTCACCTGGTAACTCTTGATTTCAGCTCTGGTCGTGATCTCTGGGTCATGAATTGGAGCCCTGCTTTGGGCTTTCTGCTGCTTAGGGAGCCTGTTTGAGATTCTGTCTTTCTCTCTCCCTTTGCCTTTACCCCCTCAAGCTTGAGTATTCACTCTCGTTTAAAAAAAAAAAAAAATCGAGCAGGGTAACGGAATTTCTGCAGTAATCCAAGTGTTTTGCCTTTGTGTTTTCTTTTCAAAGGTTATAGAAGTGTTTATTGGCTTTTATCTCTTCTGCCATATTTTGCCATTGTTGGGATCATCCCGTTTGTACGTTGTGTGATGGAAACTGATGTGTATTTCTTCAGAACACAAAGACCTGCGATTATCCATGGTCTGGGGCAGTGCAGCTTGGAAAGGGGGCCCAGAGGAACCGGGCAGCTTTGGTTCCAGGAGTGGATTAGCGGTTTCCGTCCTGTGCAGCTGTATGTGTACAAAAGTCTGAAAACATCCCTCATCCCTGAGGACAAAGATTATTTTCAGTTGTGAGTGGCTTAACAGCATCGTGCCATCCTGCCTGGCCTACAGGCTAATCTGGGTTGTAAAGCAAACCTGAATTCAATTACATCAGGTCGAGAGCATTTCTTCTGGAGCTGTGTCCTTCACGAAACGGCCCTGTCCCACGCACGGCGTGGCAGTCTTTGCCACCGTTCCTCTAGTGTCTGCTGAATGAGTCTGATCGGAAGCATCTGAAAATCATGGCCCCAAATTTGGAGGTTCCAAAGATTGGTGGCATTGGGTGGGGGGGTACGTCGTGCCTTTCTCACAAAGTAGGGGAAGCTAGGAAATGAGTCTGATTAGCTCTAAAGCCCAAAATGTTTGTTTTGTCTTATTCCGTAATACTCTGGGTTCCCATCTCCCCCATCCCACCCCCAACAACAGTGAGTGGAGAGAAAAAGGGAGATCATCAGAGGCTTTTCTTTTCTTCCAGGAAAAGATCTTCAGCTCGGAGAAAGGAGGTAGAGTGCCCAGGAAGCACGCTGTGTGCATACGAAAGGAGAGAATTCTGGATAGTACACGGGGTTTGCATGTTTCCTTCTCCACCCCAGTCCCCTGTTGAGTCCCTTGTGGGCCACAGCAGACTCCCCAGGCATGAATCCTGCCTCCTTGAGTGCTATAATTTCCTTAATTCTGGACCACACATGGGATCAGACGCCACTACACTTTGTCAGCAGTAGGAGTGCAGTAACTTAACCTGAAGTTTCTAGCAGTCAGCCTTGGACCTGTGTACCCCATCTGTGTGCTGCCCAACCGGTAGACACCTGTCACCTGCCTTGGATTGTGCTCGTGCCTCGGGATGCCCTTGTGCTCCCCACGACCATGATCTGGAGGGAGAGACAGCCTCTCATCACAGAATCTTGTACACAGCTATTTATTTTTATTTTTAAATTTTAGACCATCCTTACACCGAACGTAGGGCTTGAACTCACAGCCCTGAGATTGAGAGTTGCATGCTTCTCCCACCAAGCCAGCCAGGAACCCCCACTGCTACTTTTGAAATAGAACTTGTTAGAAATAGTCTTGAGGATGCCCATGGGGTCATGGGGTGCCTTAGCCGCTCAGGGGTCCCTGATACTTTTGTAAGAGATGAAGGAGGTTTGGAGTCACACACACACACACAAAATAACCAAAGAAAGATGTTTGGGGCTGAAGGAGGAGTGTTTCTTACTAAAGAATGGTAAGGAAAAAAGTTTGTAATGTTCTGACATAGCAAAGGAAGGCAATCAGAATGGGTCGCTTTGGCATAAGGATTATTTGGAGCTAAAAGAAATTAGATATCAGCCATGGGATGAATCCATTGCCTTTCTTCCCAAATACAGGGCATATGTTACTGTTTGCAAAGGTAACAGAGCTTCTTTTGAAAACTGTCTGTTTCTCTGATATCAAGGAGAAAATGACTCTTCATCGCTAGAGTGGACTGTTAACTCCTGGCAGACGGTACCAACTTGCCTCTGTATAACGAGCCTTACTAACCAAATCCTTTTCTAGCATTAATTTCCATCACGTATTTCTTTCCCACAGTTTGCCACCCCTAGAAGCCCAAATTATCCCTCCTTCCGTTGTCTAGTCTCCTCTCAACAATTAATCCCTCCTTTGTTAAATTGTTATATAGGCTTCTGGGTCTATCTGGCTCTTGGAGGTTTTAATTTCTTTTCGGTGAATCCCACCGCTTGCATGTAAAATTCTTATCACCAACAGAATCTATAGACCTGTACTTCTACATACCTTTACCCTATGGGATTGTCACCTTTACTTCTGTTCATCTGTTTAATTGTTAGTTTAATTTGTATGCTCCAGTCACTGAACCTAAAAATGTAAAGGGAAAGTTTTTACTCTCCTAGAGCACAGGGAGTCTACACATTCTCCTGAAGGGGATTGTGGAGGAAGGAGGCTAAACTTAATGTCTTAGGCTGTAATGGGTCTCGCTGTGTTGAGGAGTATGGTCACCTCCAACACACTTGTAGAGACGAGGTTAGACCTCCTGGCAAAGGCACCAGATGCAGACATGATGCTCACCCAGAGTTCCCAGGACCAGCTGAGGCAAATTCAGCTGAGGCAGCCAGAGAGGGCTACGAGTCCTGAATGGGGATGGAGTGACCAGCTCACCAGGTGTCCGTGGAGAATGCGGCAGGACAGCTAGTGACCGGGTGGATTTTCTGGGTGCATTGCGGACGAGGCCGTGGGAGCCAGAGGAGTCTGTATCCAGACCGTTTCACTACTTTGTACCGTCTTGAATTAGGAAAACACACGCACACAACCCCCACATTTCCTCTCTAACCACACAGTGGTGATATACAGAGAATAGACCGTTGGGAACCATGAGTGTCTGAGGATACGCTCCTAACACATTCTAAACCAGTACGATTAATGGGTAATGTTCCTCTTTAAACACAGGGTTATGTGTATATACATATAACGTAACATAACATTAGGACAGAATAAAAAGTGTATGCTTTTTTTTTTTTTTTTTCTTTGCGTCCCAGCCAGGTGGAGGGTAAAAACACACTTGAGGAAAACCTCATCTTTTTTTTTTTTTTTTTTTTTTTTTTGCACGGAGGAGAGGAATTTCTGGGTATCCTATGTGCCCCGGATGGGGTGTCCACAGACCAGCGGCATCGGCATACCCAGGAAGGCCATTCCTAGGGCAGAATCTCCGAGCCCACTCTGTCCTCGGGAACTATACCTGCATTCTGTCCCACAATGCTTGCATGATTCCTGTGCTCTGTAGAATGTAGGAAGAGCTGCTCTAAGTTCTGATCAATGATCCTGTGTAGAAAGAATGAATAAATGAGTGTATCCAGGAGTAAAATATTGAATAGTGGAGCAATTAAGAACTAGTTCCGGCCATGTGGTTCTCTACACTTGTGTTAAATTCTTAACACAGAGTCATGTTTGCTGTCTTTACGCCGGGCTTGCTGTCCCCCACCTGGCTTCCTTCTAAACCGGACCACTTAGCTGGTGGTAGTGGAGCTGGGTTTCTTCCCCGAAGCCTCCTCGTCTCTTGGACAGATGAAGGTGTCCCCAGCTCACCGCCTGCATTTTAAACTGCCAATCTGTATAGAACCTTGTCCTTAGGATGTGACAGTGGACTTCTGTGACCCCGTGCCTTGTGTTCTCTTATCATACCTGCCTATGCCTGGAAGTAAATGCCGGGGCCTCCTTGCCGTGCTACTCTCTGTGTTACATTGTATTTGATGTCTCCGTGTTACATTGTATTTGATGATTCTAGCATCGTCAGGTTCATACCCTCATTTGTTAGATGGCACTCAGCAGGCTGTTGGTTGAATGCTGTGTATTATTTTCATTTGCATACGGCTTCTGGAGGTCCGTTGGTTTTGTTCTTAACATCCTGCTGTAATAATTTTTTTTTTTAAATGGAAGCTATTTCATGAGTTGCGCACATGAGAAAAAGTATCAGAGTCTCGAACTTAAAAATGCTTCTGTTTAAATTTTTCTTTGAATATATTGTTATCAAGTCTCACATTACATTAGTACTACATAAAGTAGTACGTTAGTTTGAGGGGTATGACAGTGATTCGATGTGTGTCTATATTGCAAAAGGATCATTGCGCTAAGTCTAGTTCACGTCCATCACTCTAGAAAGGTAACATTCTTTTTCTTGGGATTATACCTTCTTTTAAGTTTTCCTTTTAATTCTAGAAAGCGAGCATGCAGTGTTATGGTAGCTTCAAGGGCGTGGTCTAGTGAGTGATCGCACACTTTCCGACATCCCCCAGGGCTCACCCCGACAAGTGCCCTCCCCAACCCGTCACCTACTTCCCTCAACCTCCACCCGCTCGCCCCTGGTAACCATCAGTTTGTTCCTAGAGGTAAGGGTCTGTTTCTTGGTTTGCCTCTCTCTCCTTTGGCTTGTTCGTGGAACGTATGCGTGAAATCATGTATTTCTCTGACTGACTTATTTCACTCGACATCGTAATCTCTAGCCTCATACCATGTCCTTGAAGATGGCAAGATTTCATTCTTTTTTATGTCTGAACAATATTCATCTAGATCTAGATCTGCGTCTGTATCGATCTGTCTCGCATCTTTATGCGTTCATCAGTCCGTGCACACGTGGCTGCTTCCGTATCTTCGCTTTGTAAATAATGCTGCAGTGAACGTCAGGTTGCGCGTATCCCTTTGAATTACTGTTTATGTATTTTGGGCGTAAATACCCAGTAGTACGACTGCAGAATCATAGTGCACTTCTACTGTAAACTTCTTGTGGACCCTCCATACTGTTCTCCCTGAGTGGCCACACCAGTTTGCATGCCCACCAGCAGTGTAAGAGGGTTCCTCCCTTTCTGCCCATGCCAGCACCTGCTGTTTCTTGAGTCATGGATTGAAGCCGTTCTGACAGGTGGGAGGAGACACTGGATTGCGATTTTGATTTGTATTTCCCTGGTGGTGAGTGTTGCTACATGATATTGACCCATTTTTCACTTGTCTGTTGGCTATTTGTAGGTTTTCTTCGGGGAAAAAAAAATGTCTGTTTATGTCTTCTGCCCCCATTTTTTGATGGCGTTATTTGTTTTTTTGGGTGTTAAGTTGTATCAGTTCCTTATGTACTTTGGATATTAACCCCTCATCAGATATGGCATATTTTAAAAGATTTTATTCATTTATTTGACAGACAGAGATCACAAGTAGGCAGAGAGGCAGGCAGAGAGGGAGGGGGAAGCAGGCTCCCTGCCGAGCAGAGAACCCGATGCGGGGATCGATCCCAGGACCCCGGGATCATGACCTGAGCCGAAGGCAGAGGCTTAACCCACTGAGCCACCCAGGCACCCAGATATGGCATTTTCAAATCCCTTACCCATTCGATAGGCTGCCTTGTACTTGCGTTGATGGCTCCTTTAGCTGTGCAGAAGCTTTTCGTTTTGATGTGGTCCCAGAAGATGATTTTTGCTTTCATTTCCTTTGCCTTAGGAAACAAATCTAGAAATAAGTTGCTATGTCCGATGTCACAGAGGTTATTACCTGTGTTCTCTTCTAAGATTTTCATGTTTCTTTGTGGTTTCTCACATTTCGGTCTTGTATCCATTTTGAGTTTGTTTTTGCATATGGTGTTAAAAAGTGGTCTTAATTTCATTCTTCTGCATGTTGCTGTCCAGTTTTCCCCAACACCGTTTTTTGAGATGATCTTTTAAGCATTGGATATTCTCTCCAGCCTTGTCAAAGATTAATTGACTATATAATGGTGCTTTCATTTCTGGGCTCTGTACTCGGGTCCGTGGATCTGTCTGTTCTGCCAGGACCATACTATCTTGATGACTACAGCTTTTTAATGTAACCCGAAGTCCCAAACAAAGCCTACAGCTTTGCTTTTCTTTTTCAATGTTGCTTTCACCATTTGGGCCATTTGTGGTCCCATACAAAATTTGGAATTGTTTGTTACAGCTTTGTGAAAAATATTGGTGGACGTTTGCTAGGGATTGCATTAAATGTGCTGATTGCTCTGAGTAGTATGGGCATTTTAACAGTGTTCTTTCCGTTTCTGAGCAACGTACTTCCATTTCTTCGTGTCACCGCCAATTTCTTTCTTAAGCGTTTTATTCGTTTTCAGTTGCAATTATAATTTTTAAGATTTATTCCCTTAGCAACTTTCAAAATTAACAATACAGTATTACTAACTGTCATCACTGTGATGCATGTTATAGCCTTGGGACTTACTTTTTATTTTTTATTTTTTTTTAAAATCAGGTTTGTTTGTTTTTTTTAAAGATTTTTATTTATTCATTTGACAGAGATTACAAGTCAGCAGAGAGGCAGGCAGAGAGAGAGGTGGAAGCAGGCTCCCCGCTGAGCAGAGAACCCGATGCGGGGATCGATCCCAGGACCCTGGGATCATGACCTGAGTCGAAGGCAGAGGCTTTAACCCACTGAGCCACCCAGGAGCCCCCTTATTTTCTGACAGATAGTCCGCCTTTTGACCCCCCACACCCACTAGGGCTACCCCTACTTCCATCTCCGACAGATCTGTGTATTGGAGTTCATTGTTTTACGTTGTTGGGCTCTTCTTGGTTTTTATGGGTTTTGTTTTGTTTCCAACGCCACGTGTAAGAGTTGGTATCTTTGGTGTTCTGTGCCTGACTTATCTCACTTTGTATAATACTTTCAAGAACCACGTGTGTTGTCATGATTACGATTATGTTGTGATTTCATCCATAATTGTGTTCTTGAACTATTACTGCGATGCCGTAGCTAACGTTGAGGAGATGTTCAGAGATACAGGGCTTGTTAGTCTCGTAACCCTAACTGGTTTCTCTCCGTACGGGGTTGTAGGGCTTAGAACAGTGACTGGCGTATGGCGGCATGAATGTCGGTGCGGGCGTCTGCTGTCGTGCCCGCGAGCATTCATTCACTTGTGGATTTAATAAGCGTTTGTTGTGTAACCATTATGTGCTGGTTATGAAGATTAGACCTGCGCTGTCTTTGAGATTGTCATGTCGGTGTGGGAAGGATGGTCTTATGAACGGCGGGTGACGGGGTGCTCTAGCGTCGGCCGTCTGGCATGCCTTGGGACTTTAATGGGGACAGCTGGGATGTCCACCTGTGTGAAGGGGACACCTCGCGGAACAGGGTCCGTTTACGACGCACATGAAATGATCAGTTGGGTTCTCCTTATCCTCCCCCTCTATGTAGTCTTCATGATGTTTTAAAATATAAGCGAGTTTCAGTGGGGTGGAGTCCGGAGCCAACGACCAAGAAAGAATTCTTGAGATGTGTTCTGTGCAAAATGGTGGTTTATTAAAGCGCAGGGACAGGCCCCGTGGGCAGGACGAGCTGCTGCTGCAGCGGGGTCCTGAGGAGTGGCCCGTTCTATACTTGCAGGTTGGAACGGGGTTAGAGATAGCCTTCGTGTCTAAGGAATTTTGGAAACAAGGTTTCCAGGACCTTGAGGGGGTAGCTGCTGTTGGGAGAAGGTCATTTATTGCCGTCTAATAAAACCTGAGTCAGGAGACCCTTCAGATGTCTATCGGTGGGCCGTATGCTTGGGGCTGATGGCCAGCACATATCTTGGAGGGTTTAGAGATGAAGGAAGTTTCCAAAGGAGTTTTTATAGGTTAACGTAGACTTGCAGGATCCTGGTTGGGGGTTGGGGGCGGGTCAGGCTAGGACTGCCTTTTGCCCGTAGTGGACTGTTAAGGAGGAGGCAGTGGAGTTCCCAGAGGAAGGTCACTCTGCCCGTTTGAGAGACCCGTCAGGGTGCTCTAGGTAGTAAGGAAATTTAATGACTTTTCTTCTGCCTCTGTTTCCCACATCATCATGGGAAACCCTTTGTCGGAATTTTTGGGGGGTGCAGCAGCTCAAGGGACACAAGAAAGGGAAAAGCCTCTTGAATCCCAGTGTCCAGACGAACAGGCTGGTCAAATTCCTTTGTCAGCAGGTGCGTTGTGTGCCATCCAGATGTATGCGTTCTTTGTCCCTTGATCCCTACACTGTATGTAGCCCTGGAAATGCCTTTTTCTCAGATCTTGTTCTAGATAAGAAAGGGATCTTCCTTGACCTGTCGTTTGGAAAAGAGTTTATGCTTCTTTCCCTGTACCACCAAGTAACGATGTTGTTTTTCTGCCTTCTTTTTATCGATCTGGCCATCTATCCTCTGCCTTTTTTTATCTCTCTATTTTTTGGGTACAGAAAGCAAACTTCAGACAGAACAAGACATAACGTGGCAGGACAAGGAAAGTGTCATCCAGTTCTAGGGCAGTAGTGCAAATGCCTCCCGTCGGACGAGAGGATCTGTTTCTTAAGTAGAGACCGCGAGGCCGTGCACGGCAGTCGCGGGGTCTGGGCGTGTGGCTCTGCTCTGAGGGCAGGTCCGTTCTGTGTCTGTAGTGCTGCCCGAAGGTCAGTTCACATGCTAAAAACATTCTCCTGTATTCCTCCTCGTCCCCATCTCCTCTTTCTTTGTAAATGTTTGTTTTTTTTCTAGCAAGGAACACAATTCAGGGTGGAGACAGCGACTGCGGAAGCCGTCCTGTGAATCTGCTAAATCGGTCTTCTTGGGCTTAGCTGTGAGGTGATTCAGGCCCTTGGCGGACAACGGTGCTGCTGATGGGGAGTGCGGAGCTCACCGTGTGCCGGTCTACACCTCCATCATTTTCAAGTCTCAAGAAGCAGGCTCCTGACCTTTTGAAGTAAAGCCAACCCATCCATCAGCCAAACCAACCAACATCCAAACGCGAAAGTGGCCCCCCCCCGCCCGCTGTCTTCTGTAGGCAGCGAACCATTAAGAATTCTGTGCTTTTCCACCAACACCCCAAGCTATTTTGTTTTATTTCCTCTCAAGCCACAGGAACTAACCTTTGCAGGTACCGGCTATAGAGGATTCACGCTGGAAAGTAGTTTTGAAATCATTTCACTCAGGCTCCTCCGTTTGCGGAAAGTTCGATGTCATTAAAATAAATGTCTCCGTCCCTGTCCTTTATTGAGATAAATTGTGTCCAACTGGACGCGGTGGGCGCGGCCAGCTTAACTCCTCGGGGGCCGTTGCACCTTCCCTTGAATCCGCGGTTTTGAGGTGTTGCCCACCAGCATCTCTTTCTAGAGGGGCTTCTGTCGGCGTGTGAAGCTTGCCGGTGGTTCCGTGTCTCGGGACTTGCGGTTCATCAGCGGACTTACTGGTGTAACTGGTGGATGGACTTTGATCCCCATGTTCAGTCGCTGAGCCGGGCTCGTGCACGGGGAGCTGACATTTCAGGGGAATCATGACTGCGTCTTTCTCAAGTGCCGATGTCCTGCTTCTTGGGCACACTTAGTGTTGGTGAATCTCTCTTATAGGTTCAGGACGTCACTTGGAGCCTGGGCACTTGGGACATTTGGCGCTGGGGCTTTTGTTGTGGCAGGGGAGGGTGGGGACTGGTCTCTACACGCATACAGCCTTACGGGGGCAGCTGACTTTTCAAGATGACCAGACGTAGAGGGGACATACGTGAAGAGACGGACGGTTTGCTGCAAAAATCCTGCCCTTTTGGGGCGTCCGGCTGCGTCAGTCAGTCGATCAGGGAACTCTTGATCTCAGGGTTGTGAGTTCGAGCCCCACGTTGGGTGTAGAGATTATATAAAAATCAAATATTTCAAAAAAAAAAAAAAAAACTATCCGGGCTTTTTTAAAGGGATTTAAACAGTCTTGGGCTGTTGCCAGCATCCTCTGCTGGTTCTGGGTTCTGGAACGTCAGCTGTGGCTGGTCTTGGCACTGCCCCCGAGCTGCACTAACCTTACCGGCTTGCGTCGTTGCTTGACGTAGACCCCCTGCTTGACGGGAGGGACCCCAACTTGCCCTCTGTGTCGTCTCTCTCGCGCACACACACACCCCGCAAGATACCCAAGGATGGATCTTCTGGGTTTTCTCTTGCAATGGAAGGACATTAAGTGGGTAAACTTACCCAAGTGAGATCTTAGTGATCAAGCATTACTAATTCCAGTGAATTCGAAAAGTACTTCGAAGCAATTCTTAACCAGGGTCCGGTTAATTCAAGCAAACAGGTCGTGAGACCCACGTTCTCGCGAGCTCGGAACACGCTGAGGTGTGGGAGCGTCCCGGAGCCAGTACAACAACATCTAGGTGTTTCCCATTTGACAGGCGTTGGGTCCATTTTGAATTTGCATTTTCATCCCCGAATTGTGTGATGCGTGCCTATGCCTGCTTGCTTTGTTTTGTTTTGTTTTTTTTTTTTTAGAAACAGAAGAAGGCAAGGTTTATACATTCAAATTACACACCAATGACGTGATCCGCTCAGGAATTGTGCATTTTTTTATAGAAGCGGTTCACTCATGAGTCTCGTATAATTTGATACTGCCTGCATCTCTACTCGTTGCACAAAAAAACGGGTCATGCTACGTCCTGTTTGGGAAGTATCCTGTCTACTCCTCTCTCCCCTATGGAGAAGACGCCAAAGACCTTAGCTCCTTCTCCGTTAATGCAAATGTCCCAGCCCAGGCAACTTGACCAGAAGAGTGCCTCCAAGCAGATGGTTCCTTCCCACGGAAGACACGTGTCATCAGAGGCAGGATCCAAGCACAGGAAAGGAGCATCTGAGTCATGCACAGTTTGGGGACGACTTTGTGGTGCACACATGTCCCCACACACGTGTGTACGTGCAGGCACACTCATGGGCACATCTATGCACACATCTCACACACACACACTTATCCGTGTACAAGGCACACACACTGCTTTTTTCTCTCTCCCCTTAAAGGATTCTCTTGAACATATAGGGGAGAAAAAAAAAAAATCTTTTTTTTTTTTTCTCCTTCTACCTGCTAAATTCAATGGCTAGAGCCCTGAAACAGACAGCTAAAAGGTTAAAAAGGCAGGGAGCATTTTTAATTTATTCGTATTCACAAAGACAAAGGTGACAGAAGGAGGCTTCGAGATAATTGAGGTGATACACCGTTTTAAGGCTAAAAAAAAAGCAAAAGAGGTTTGGGCTTTGGTGGGGGAGGCAGGTTTGGAGAAGGGGAGAAGCAGTATCTGGCAAATAGTCCAAGAGAGTCTCTTTGGGGAGAAAATAATTGCCTGGGGACTAGCTCTTCACCGGTTTGGAAACTTCTTTACAAATGGAAATTTCCTTTATAGGTGCCAATTTCCATTAGAAAAGGGGAAACTGACCTGGGGCCCGCTGAGGCTGATGGAGGTAAAAGCTTCTCTTGTGTTTGCTGGGTCTCCATATGGGTCTCAAATAATCCCATAGCACAAGAGGTTTATGTGTGGGGGGGCTTGTTCTGGTCCCCTGCGGACCTAAGGAAAAAGATATTTTCAGGTATACTACGATCTTCCCGGGATAACACAGTACAGAATACAAACTCTGCTTTCTAGTTTTACACATTTGTGGGACGAGTTCTGGAAGGGTGGGCCAGGAGGGGACCAGATTTGGACAGAAATGGCTAGAACAGAAACAATCAGGAATGAATGTCTCGAAGCTTGGTGGTGAAGAAAGGCTGTGTTGTCCTGCTGAACGTTGAGCAAACACAGACGGAAGGGTTGAGTTTGTTCTGGGATTACGGGGAGAGCTAGGTGGACCTTGGAAGGCCCTCTTCTGGTTGAGCACAGCACTTAGGAAAGAGACAACAACAGTTCCTTGGGGGAGCGGCGAGTACTCCTGAAGCTATGTCTTTGCTTTTGCAAGGACTTTGTATTTTTCGGAAGCTTTTGCTCTCTTTTGGTTTACCTTTCAGGATTTACATTCAGTTGCAAGGTGCACTCCTACCCCACTGTTGCTTTTGCTGACATTCTGAATTTTCCCATTGGTCTCACTCTGCTAAGCTTTGAAACAAAAACATTGCAGCAGGGAGGACATTGAGGCGGCTGGGGAGGGTGGGGTGTAGTCATTGGATGTTGGAAATTTTAGAATGCAGCAACAGGTGTAGGCCAGGGTGCATGGTTAGAACAACGGTTCCAAAGGGCATATCAGCTGCCGTGTAGATCCTGGTCCATTGCTGTCAGCCTCGAGGTGTCTTCCAGAACCTTGGGGGAGTTTCAGGCATTTAGGACCTAATCAGAGATCATTTAGGACATGACTCTCCGGCTTGGAAGTTGTATCGCACCAGAGTTTTGGAGTAAGGAAGTCAGAGACAAATAGGTCTGGGCTCACAGTTGGGCTCTGTCCTGGGTTATCTGTGTATGAGAAAAACCACGTCAGGCAGTCTGATAGATTCAGGACACGAAGTCCTAGTTACCTCGATGCTAAGGAGATCCCGTGTTTGCTGTTGTCATTACTGTTTGGGTTAATCATTTCCCTTTCTGTGGTCTGTGAGGGTGGTGTGGATAGTTAATGACCTCAAAGGATAAGCCCTCCATGGGGTTGGCGGGGACTTCTGCCAACAGCAGACGGTGAGGACACAGAACTGATGTGGGAAACAGAGGCAGAAGAAAATCATTAAAATTTCTTAACTACTGACAAGCCCTTGAAACAGACAGAGTGGCTCTCCCCTGGGGACTCAACTGCTCTCACCTTGAGGTTTTGCTAAGGACAATCCTAGCCTGACCGGCCCCCTACCCCTACAGGTCCGACCAGGATCCTGTAAGTCTACTTTAACAAGTCCTTTAGGAAACTTTATCTCTAAACCTCCAAGATACTGTCGAGAATCATTCCCAAGCATATGGCCCACTGATACACATCTAAAGGGTCTCACGGGAAGATTTTTACTACTGGTAATAAATAAGCTTTTTCCCAACAATAGCTAGCCCCTCAAGGTCCTGGAGACCTTGCTTCCAAAAGTCCTTAGAGACTTACGGCATCCCTAATCCCCTTTGTTCTTACCTACCGTGGAGTCCACCCTACTGTGCCTTCAAAAACTCTGACTTTAATCTGGTTTGGGGTCCAAGTCCCTACTCCATTGTGTTGGGTATACTTGGGCCCAAGCTTAAGCCTGTCAAATAAACCCTCGTGTGATTACATCGGTGTTGGCTCCTTGGTGGTCTCTCCGACATGAAAACTTGGGCATAACAAAAACCATGATGCGGGTACTGACATTTTGCTAAATAAAGCTTCTAGTTAGCAGCAGGCTGATTTTGCAAGGTCGGTGGGCTCAAGACTTTTAAGGTACACCAAGCTGTACCCATACCTGGTCCAGATTTTTAACATCTCTTTGCTTAGAAGCAGAATTGGAGGCTATTGTTTTTTGGTTTTTGTTTTTTATTTTTTGGTGGGTTTTTTTGGTTTGTTTGTTTGCTTTTCCCCCTATATTGTATCGATTGCTGAAGGTGAGGTGCCATGTACAATATGGACCAAGGAGGGATTTTGTTTCTTTTGTTTTGGGTCAAGTCAGAGAGGGGCCTGGGATTTCCAGGGTGCTGGTCAGGTTGTTTGGTGGAAGATGGATTAAAACATCAGGATTTCAAATATGTTGGTGTAGCATAATGCTAATCATAGATCCTACCCTCTGGCCAGAGGCCTCCTCTCAGATTACCCACAGGGGGTCTCTTTGTTATTGAAAAGCAGCAGTCAGGAGAGATGAAAGTGATGTCTAGTCCTTTTCATTGTGGTTAAGGAGAAAATGGAAAGAAAAGCCCGAAAATGACCCACAACAAGTTAAGAGGAATGAAATGAAAAAAGAAAAAGTATTACAAGTGGATGTTTAAGAGAAAATTGAAGAAAACACAGTTGAATGGGGATTTTCTATTAGACCTTACGTAAGTGGGAGGGATGCCAGGATGGTGTAAATTCCCAAGAGGGCAGTTGGGAGACTGAGAAGTCTTCAGGCAAGAATCACGTAAAGGAGCTGAGGACGATGAGTAAACTGGTGGTCAGGCAGATCCCCCGGAACCCACGGAACCCACGGAACCAACCAGGACAACGAGAGCAGTTTAATATAAACTAGTGTTTACTTATGGGATTTGCTTCCGACCTACCTGGACGATGAGAACCCTTCAAGGGCAACCACTGCCCGTGGGGGACGGTTTAGAATGTAGCAGGACCACTGGAACTCCCTGGGTTTACCCTGATAGCACCAGGATAGACTGGAACCTTCTCAAGGCAACTGAGGCCCTCCTGCATACATGGGTACCTATAAGAACTGCTTGGATCTACCAGGACAGCCAGAGCCTGTTGGGGATTGCCTGGTGCCCAAGGGATCATTTGGAATCTGCCAGGGAAATTGTAAACCACATGTCATCAATGCTACGTCTAAACCTGACAATGCTGGGATCTGCCAAAGACGCCTGTGCTCTTTGCCTGACGCTGTGTGTGTACCTGTCCTAGGGGCTGGGGTTGGTAAAGGAATTGTTCCGGAAGGATGCTGAAGAATGGGGTCCCAGGTGTGTCTAGGACCAAGTGTGTCCTAGACACAAGTGCGTCTAGGACATTGGTGACAACTTGAGTGCGTGCATCCTGTCTTGGGCCCCAAACCAACCTTCTAGGAGCACCTGGGTGGCTCAGTTGTTAAGTGTCTGCCTTCAGCTTGGGTCATGATCCCAGGGTCCTGGGATCGAGCCCCACATCGGGAAGCCTGCTTCTCCCTCTCTCGCTGTCTCTGTCCAATAAATAAATGAAATCTCAAAAAAAAAAAAAAAATAGTTGGAAGCAAACCAGGCTTCTGCTGTAGCTGCTTCCCAATGTGCTAGAACTTTCCAGCATCACAGAACTTTCCCTGTGGCCAGTGAAATGTATTCTGGAAAGCAAAGAACCAGATAACCTACATTAACACCAAACCAAACCACCACACATAGTTTTACTGAAATCTAAGTTAATTGGTTCCATCTTCTTATTGGTTTATTTATTTTAGAGATTTACTGAATTTTGAAGACCTTACTCATTTTTTTGAGAGAATGAGGGAGAGAGCACGCACAAGCAGGGGGAAAAGCATCGGACCAGGGAGAAGCAGCCTGCTCATTAAGCAGGTTCAGCTCCAACACCCCAGGATCATGACCTGAGCCCCCGGAGTGAAACAAAGGCAGAGGCTTAACCAACTGAGCCACGAGGGGCCCCTGAATGGTCGTGCATCCAAGCTTCCAGGTGCACATGCCCGTCGTAAAGCATTCCTTCTTAAAACGGGGACTCCGTGCCTTCATTCAGCTGGCCCAAGGAAGAGAGTGTGAATCATATAGACACGTGCCCACGATCACCTCTTGTTCTCAGTGCGATGATGAGGTCGACAGTCAGCAACCTGTGCTGTGTTCCCTCGAAACAGAGATGAGGACCTTGCCAAGGTCTCTCATGGGTTCCTTGTCCTAGAGACTGTCACACTGGGGGACCCCCTCCATTCAGTGGAGATGATGATGATGCTGATGTTGATTTTTTGTAGCATCAGGGACAAGGAGGAGTAATTGTCCACATCGAAGGAGTAATTGTTGCAGAATTGTCCATTCGTAGGACCTTCCTATTCTGACTGGATCCAACTTTGGAGTAGATGGTTTTAAGAGAAACATTCTTAATGTTATAAAGAAATGACCGCCTTGAAGGAACTGCAGAGATTTGAGTCCGAATGCGTTCATTTCCAGAACGTGGACTCATCTACCCACGATCATTTCATACTTAGCGTTCGATTTTGCGGGCGCCGAAGAACAGAATTAACTTCTTGTGTCTGTGGTCTGCCACCGGTTTGTTAAATGTCTAGAGGGAATGAAAAAGGACTTTGGGTCACAAATGGCTCGAGTGTTCTCTCTCTCTCTCTCTCTCTTTCTCTCTCTCGTTGGGCAGTGTGGAGCCAGATGGTACCTATTTAATGTATTCGGATCTACAGCATCCCCTGTTTTGTCTGGTAAACAGAAAAGAGAAAGATTATGAGGATACGGTTTGTGAGTTTCTGACAAACAGCCTGATACAGTGTAGACTTTGCCGGCTCTGTCAGATTGAAATGCTTTTGCAAGTGGAACTCGCTATATTTGATGTGTGCTTTGTTGAAAAATGGACTGAGTTTCCTTGAAATATGATTTCTATGTTTTGAACATGTTATGCGTGCATGTACTCCATTCTCACATAAAATGCCTTCCCCCCCGAGACATTGACGGGCAAAAGATGGGGCCCCCGCATGTGGCCCTCTCTGTCCGGCTGAGTCCGTAGTCCCACGGAAATATCTTGTTGCGAATGTTGCTGTCATTTTTAAGGAAACTGTTTTACAGAGTTGTTTTTGTAATTAATACTCTTTCTTTTTTTTTTTTAGATTGCATGGAAGAAACCATTATCCCCCTGTCTTTTTTATGCAGTTACAAGATTCCTGGCCTCAACAATTAAATTTTCTTCTTTTATGTCCTTTATTTTGATCGTTTCTTAACATATTACTATGAGTAAGAGTGTAAACGAGGGGGGCCCTGGGTGGCTCAGTTGGTTAAGCATCTGACTCTTAATTTCGGGTCAGGTCATGATCTTGGGTTCATGGGATGGAGTCCCATGTCAGGTCTGTGGTCAGAGTGGAGTCTGTTTGTCCTTTACCCTCCCTCCTATCCCTCCTTCCTAACTCCCTAGAGCATGCTGTCTCTAACTTTAAAAAAAATTAAAAAAGTCTTTTTTTTTTTAATGTGTGAAGTATGGAGGCCAGTTGCCTGGTTTTTGGTGATAGTTCTGCACGTATTAAATGTATGATGCTAGGCGAGCCACATGTCATCTAGGTTAGTCTGTTTCTGCTGCTGTAAGATGGGATTATCCAAGGACCTCTTTTATGGTTATAATGAGGATTTCAGGAATATTTGTGAGGCACGTAGAATGTCTCATGGGCTGTAATAACACTACAGGCATGCTTGTTAGTATGCTTATTGTATATCGCACACTTCAGACATTTGCTTTTGCCAGCGTAGGAAATCTTGACACGCATACTGTCCTTCAACAAAATGTGATCAGACCCTTTTGAGTCCCACAAGGTGCCGTGCGTGGACATGTCCCCCGGGAGCCCATCATTGGCATAAATCATTTCGTTTGGCCAGGATCCCTTGTTCTCCATATCTCAGTGCCCTTCTGTGTCCCCGTCATTCCCCAGGGGCTGTGATGGCCCTGGTCTGCTTTCTGTGAGAATCGAGTTTGGTCGTTTTAGCAAAGAATTTCCCTGCCTCATCAGTGATTTTCTCCCCCTTCCTATATGATTATGAATGGGTCAATCGGTGAAGGACAAGAGAGAGAGAGAGAAAGGAACAACTATGATCCAGCCTTAATGCTGGATGAAGGACATTGTGTCCTATGCAGGCACATAGATGCAGACCAAGGGTGTGATACTGTGGGTAGCAAGCCAGATGGAGAAAGACAAAGATGGCATGATACCACTTCTGTGTGCAATCTTTAAAAAATAAATTGGAAAAAAAAAATTAAACTCTCAGGCACTGACAGTCGCTGGGGTGGGGCGGTGGGGAAGCAGGGAGATGGGGAATGAGGTCCAAGGATATAATGGTTCGTGTGGTGATGGCAGTGGACAGAATGTTTGCGTTACTGAAGTTCGATACCAGAGTCGGTCTTCCGTGTTCTCGTGCCCACGGAGCATAAATCCATTTGTGATGGATACAGGGGAATCCTTTCAAAAAGTATATGGCAGCCAGTCATCACGTTGTAAGCTTTAAACATCTCGCAATTTTTATTTGTTACATATGCCTCTGCGAGGCTGAAAAAATACATCTGGGTTGTATCGACTGCGTCTCCTCGAGCATTTTATTTCTCACTGTAAACAGTCATTTTGTGTGTGTGTGTGTGTTTTTTTTTTTTTTTTTTTTTTTTGGACGTCAACATAGAAGAGTCACTTATGTTCAGCATTGATTTTCAACTTGAGAAAGAGAGCAAAATTACAGCCTCGCTTCGGGGACAATCAAAGAGAAAGACAAGCGAAGCGCTGCCAGATGACACGCGCTCTCTTTACCAAGCTCTGTGTACCTCAGAAGCACACGTGTCGCTGGTGGTGTCCTCGTGGGCTGGATGCGAGGAGCTGTTTTATTAACTTTATTTACTTACCTGTTTCCTCGAGGGCAGCCTGGAGAATGCGTCTTTGTAGACTCAGTCTCTGCACTTAATATGTAATAAATGACTATCTATCTATCTATCTATCTATCTATATATATATATATTTTTTTTTTTTTTTAAACTCAACATACTCACGAGCATCTCCTGCCTTGAGAACGTGTTGGGACCTTGGCTTCTGTCATCGAGGTTGAGGGTCTCTCGAAATTAAGCGCTGAGCGCTGACATGCAGAAGGAACTCTATCCGTTGCTTCCAAATGACTCAGTGGCTGACGGGAATCCCAGGCAGGGAGAAGAGCCCAGGCCGTGTCCATACATGTGGGTTGGAGGTGGCAGGCGCCACCTTCCCGCTTTTTGCTCATCAGATGGGGGGTGGGGTGGTGAGGAAGAGAGGAGTCAGGGATGAAGCCGTGGTCTTCCCCCAGTCTGTGTGTAACAGTGATGCTTTCAGTCCAGCTGGAGAGCAGGGAAGGGTCACCTTGCGTAGCCCGCGTGATGGGCGTCAACATGACCTGTAGGCATAAGTTCAAGCATGACTCCCAAGTACAGGGGAGCTTCTGGGGAAGTTGGCCCTTCATCCGCGTGTCGGTTGCAGAAGCTGGTAAGCGAGAGAGCAGAACGACAGGAGGGTCAGAACAGAATGACGCAAAGCTGCATCCTTAGGGAGGAATTGGGAAGCTTCATGGGAGGAGGTGGATGGAAGGGAGGACCAGGCAGGAAACTGAATAACACTGAGACGTTAGGGAGGAGTGGGAAAACAGAGCAACAGAATGCAGCAGAAACTTTACCATAGACATGGGACCAAAGTAGATCTCTTTTTAAATTTAGTTTATTATGCTATAACTTGCATTTGGTAAAATTAACCCTTTTAAGTGGTCAGCGTGGTCTGTTTTGGGACATCGATGGGTGCCTACAGTTGCACAACACCACTCTATCAAGACATAGGACATTTCCATGAGCACTCCTGCCCCTCCCCCACCCCCACCCCCAAATGTCCCTGCAGATATCTCCAACGCACCCGTTGCATGAATCCGTGGGTCACTGCTCCAGTACTCATGTCTCTGTGTCCATCCTCCTATGGAAGGACAATTGGGCTGTGTCTGGGCTTTTCACGGTTGGGTCACAAGACGGTCATCAGTGGCCCATGCTGAAGGGGTTTTAGTGTACGGGTTGAGTTGAAACCAGAGTGAGGTAGGATGAGCGGTGGATGGACAGCAGTGCGAAGGACATGCTTGTTAAAGACTCCTACGTTATGAAATCTGGTTGTGAAACGACAGGTAGCCAGAGACGCGTAGTTCCGGTGATAAATATGGGGAAATGTGGATTCTGTTATTTCCATGGTAGGAAAAGTAAAGGTATTGGAGCAAATGGATACTTTAAGGGCAAATACAGAGGTTATTTATTTTATTTGCTGGGTGTTTTTGTTTTGTTTGCTGTTACTTCGTACATACCCACCCAAAAAAGATCCATGTTGTAATCAGAAATTTAAATTGTCCACTAAAAGCCGGGATCCTGTTGAAAATAAATCGGGAACATCTTTCTCAAAGCCTTGGGTACTTTGTATCCTGAATAACAACAGAAGTAAATAAAATGGTATCAAAACTACTAGGAAATGAAACACATTGGAAGTACTAATTTTATTTTATTTTGTTTTCTTTTATTGTTTTGGAAGTACTAATTTTAAATGTTTGCAAAGATGAGTGTAGGATATTATTGAAAATTAAATAATGATATCTTTTAAAAATGATTTTTATTTATTTATTTATGAGAGAGAGAGAGAGAGAGAGAGAGAGAGAAAGAGAACAGATAGAGAGGGAGAAGCAGACTCCCTGCTGAGCCTGGAGCCAAATGCAGAGCTCGATCCCAGGATCCTGAGAGCATGACCTGAACTGAAGGCAGATGCTTAACCTCCCGAGCCCCGCAGACACCCCTAGATAATGAAATCTTGATGGACGAGGATGTAGGGAAGGATTTGGAAGACTACAGTCTGGGCAAGTGAGTTGATTAGCATGTCCTCAATGGAGGGGATGTCTGGCTGCCTGGGCCAGAAAGAGAGCTTGGCGTGAATGGAAATTGTTTTTAGCTGTCCCTTTTCCCGTGTGAGTTATTGCTTTCTGCCATGTCCGTGTACTTTGTATTCTGTTGCTGAGCCTCACTGGTATAAAACATTAATCTCTGGAATAAAATTTATATGAACCAGCACAACTTCTACATTATCCTGGCATCATTCTCCCAGCAATCAGTGGCGTACAAGCTAATTCATGATGCGGAACAGGCGTGTGTCAGCAGAAAGAATGATGCTCAAGGTACAGGCGAGAAAAGTTCGGAGTGACGTCGCAGATAATTCGGGATCAGATAGATGTTGTTGTGATTAATTCTTTAAGTCTGAAATCTTATTGGGAAGGTTTGAGGTCAGCCCCCGATTTTACAAGTGGGTCGTGTTCAACGTACAGATGGTCACGTTTATCTCCCGCACGGTTCATAGGCCGCATTTTCCACCCCTGAGATCGTTATGTACCGTTTTTCTGAATTTTCAGTACGTAGCGTATCATTGCCTGGGTACATCCATGTTGGAGAACTCTTAATGGGATGAGTATAGCCCTTAATGGGATGAGTATAGCCCTTAATGGGATGGACAGATAATTTCATAGGATCCTCTCTAAATGAGACTTACCATTGGTTCTATGGTTTGTTACCTGTCTTCAAGAATAAGCCTACACTATCCTTGCCAGCTTGTCAGGCAGAGCCAGGAAGCCGGGTTCAGAATACAACACACCAGTCTCAAGCCGTGACCCCAGAACCAAGGGCTGTGACCGGGGTCGGGTTTCTCATAGATGTGGCGATGGCTTTTCGGTTCCGATCTTGGCCCCGGTAATTTCCCTGCTCCGTCTTCAGGATTAAGCCTGACGTGGTGTTTCGTAATGATGCGTTCGTGCATGGACATTGTCAGTGAACGACGGACGTGGGGAGCGAAGGATTGTAACCCCTTCATCTTTGAATCGAGGCTGTGGTCCGTGCCGGGCCGCTGGAAGGTGATGCACTCTGGGCCTATTAGCCGAGTGTACAAACAGGAGAGGGATTCAAATGTTGTCCAGTTCGTGTGTACTCATTTAGACTGAGTGTTTGCGTTCACGGTCACCACGGCTGAGCACTGTTGTGTTAGGATTGGGGGCACAGTGCTACGGACCGGGGCTGTTCAGAGAAGAGGCAAAGCCACCCACCTGGTGCACATACTAAAACCCGCAGGTGCGATGAGACACCGTAGCCTGTATGGGAAACAGATGCAGCTGATGGTTATGACTGCAGGGGTGTCTGGCGCTGGGACTTTGGGCAGGGCTTATTGTCTTCTCAATGTTCAGTCCTTGCAAGGGCACCATCCGTGTTGCCTGGGAGCTGGTTAGAAATGTCCACTGTCTGTCTGCTCCGCAGATCGGCGAAAACACAATGTGCGGGTTACCTGTATCCCAGGGCATGGGTGCACATAGTTTTCTGAGAAACATGCCTAGACTGGCTTCACTTGAGTCCTTCATTGGTAAGACAGAGGAAAGACACGGGCCTATGAAGACATGAAGGTTACAGAATTGCGTGAAGTGCTTAAAACCTCGTGGTAGTATAGAAACGAAAACTCTTAAAAACCGAAAAAACAGTAAAATGTCGCAGTAAATGGGGTTCGTGTTGGCTTGAATGGAACTCTAGGGGAGAGCGAGGCCCTCTTTCTTTTCTCTCTGCCAGGATGTACCCACCGAGCTCTGGGCCCGTGTTCATCTTCAGTCGTGGCACTGGTTGTCGATTTGAGGGCTTTTCACCCAGGGGGGATGCCTGGCATTGTCTGAACATATTTGTGGTCTACATGATTGGGTGGGAAAGACCTTAACTGGCACTACCAAGGGGTAGTGGCCTGGAAAGCTGCTAAAATAAACATCCTATAACGCACAGGATATTGACCTACAACCGAGAATGAGCCAGTCCCAGATGCTTGGAGTGCCAAGCACGAGAAACACAGAGCTACCTATAATAGAAACATTTCTTTGTAGGTAAGACACATTTGCAAGTAAAGGTCTTCAAGGAGGGACCCAAATAAATTATTGTAATTTGCAAATGTCCTTCGTCATCAACCGTGGATAACATCACGTTCCTTTGTAATACAAATAGAGGAATAAGTCAGAATTATCTTGAAATAAATTTCTCCCCATCTCCAAGTACGTGGTGTTCTGTTAGTTGTCTCGACAAGAAGGTTAACACAGTTGATTTCTTGCACATTAGGAAATTCTGGTAAAACCTGGGGATTGAATATTAAAGCATTTCATGTTGCACGTGTCAGACAATATGACGTAACCCACTGGAGATTACAAATCGAGCACTGAGGCCGTATTTAAACAAGGATTTATTCCTTTAAGCACAGAATACTGCTAATGATAAAGAAATGTCCAACTTGTATGTGGTTGGGATAGCAAGTGGAGACTTATTTCACTTACAACAAATGGTCACATTAGTTCTCTGTAATAAAACACAGTCTGGGTCATAAAAACGCACATCAGATGGAAAATTTGCCTTGATTTATGACCTTAATTTTGTGTCCAAATTTCCCTTGCGATTCCTTTTTATTAATTTTATGTTTTTTTATGGTTTATTTATAAGCAGAATGCTGTCCCCAGATGGATGAACCTGTTTACTAGTAAATCAGTAAACTGTACACATGGCCTGAAAGTAAAGAATTTGGTCGTGATAAATTAAAAATGAAGAAAGGTAGGTCTCCCAAGAGAGCGTGGTAGGTTACATCAGCTAAACCAAACTGGGCACCCATGAATCAGTAATGTTTGCTGGTTTATGAGCCTTGCAGAGCACAAACTCTCGTTTTTCCTGCTCACCACATTTCTGTCATAATAAATAGGTAATTGGTTTTGTCCTATTATACTCTTCCTCTGTTACTGTTGGCAATAATCATATATAAATCTATAGGCTTATGGTTTCCTTTGTTATACATTTTTCATTAGTTTAACTCATCTTCCCCATCTTTGTTGAAGAGCTCGAGCAGAAATAATCCCCACAGTCTAACCTGGCATAGGGGATGTTTGTGTTTTGTACTCACATTTCCTTCTTCTGTTTTTGGCCTTTGTTACTTCACTAGCCCTGGTAATATCCTTACGATCTAAAAAGACGTGATTTTTCCTTCCACAAATGACTCACTGGGATAAAGTCCCTCTACGGAGCACTTTATTTATTTCTTTTTTAGAAGATTGTATTTATTGATTTGACAGAGAGAGGAGACACAGCGAGAGAGGGAACACAAGCAGGCGGAATGGGAGAGGGAGAAGCAGGCTCCCCACTGAGCAGGGACCCTAACGTGGGGCTCGATCCCAGGACCCTGAGATCATGACCTGAGGCAAAGGCAGACGCTTCATGACTGAGCATACGGAGCACTTTAAAGTGACATGTACGAGTAGCCTTAGCATTTAGACTGAGTGTGTGCGTTCACGGTCACCAAGGCCTTAGCATCATACAATGATCCTTAAAAAGATGAAAAAATGGTCTCGGGAGGGAATTTGAAGAATGTTTGTGCAAAGTCACATTTCCGCCATAGAGCACACGCAGCCCATCACAAGGGAAACGAAATGTACCTTATTATAAAGGTGAAAGGGAATGGCACAGTTTTCAGTAAGAATACATAGTGTTATGCAAAAGCTCAAGATAGTTCTACATCAACGTCTCCCCTACCTTCGTAGCTTCATAATCTGAGTAATCTTCAAATTACTGGGTGATTCTATTTATTATGCTCTGCCTGTTTGTCCTTCTGTCTCTCTGCTCATAACAGTTTCTAATGAGACATTCAGAACATGTCTGTTTTCCTGGCAGTTGCCTCTGAACGTGCATGATTGAGACTGCTGCGTGTTGAAGTGACTTTTGAGCCGGACACCCTTTCCACAGCACTCTTGCGAAGTTACGGCTTCTTGTTTGCCTGCTGCGGGCTTTCTGTGCTTGTGTTTGAGGTGTTGAGGGTGCTTGGGTACAAGACGGGAAACGTGATCCTTCTGTGACAGGACAGGAGCGAGCCCAGTGGGATGACCCCTTTCATCCCGTGCACGGGGGTCTCGGTGAGTGGAGGACAGCCCATCCCTACATGGGCGTCCCTTACAGGGTCCCCATTGCTTTCGTATGTAGTACGTTCCACCAAGGAAAGAAGCCCTGTGAATCCCAGCACTTCCCCTATGTTATCGAGAGTCTCGACCAGGTGGTGAAGGAGACAAGAGAGGAACTCGGCATGTCACCTGCAGGCCTCACCTGCTGTATCTCCCGTCTCGTTCTGTCCTCTATAGTGACACTTTTGAAGTCAACACCTTACTTCCTTGTCCTTCCCTCTGATGTGGCAGGCCACGCTGTCTGTGCTAATTCAATGTCCCCATGACTTCCTCTGTGGATGGAGATCAGCAGGGGGCCCAAACACACCCAGAGAGGGTAGGGCCATCTGCGTGACATCCAAGAGACAGGGCTCTAAGTTGTCTCCTCCCTAAGGGGAATGATGAAGGCTTTTTTGGTACTTGAAATTCAACATGCAAAGTAGGGGAGGATTTTGAAAATGTGTGTATGAAGACAAGGTTTTTTTTGGTTTGTTTGTTTGTTTTGTTTTGTTGTTTTTCTAGATAATAAGAAACAAGAAATTTAACTTAATATAATTCAAACTAATTTAATTTAATTTAACATAATCTCTACACCCACTGAGGGTCTCGAATGTACAACCCCAAGATCAAGAGTTGCATGCTGTAGTGACAGAGCCAGCCAGGTGCCCCCGAAACCAGGGATTTCAGATGAGTTTTTGAGTGGGATCCCATGCATGTTTACCTAAACTAACCCTGATGAAACGATCCTGGATTTTTTGGGGTGGAGAGGGTTGCATTGGCATCCTGAAGTGGTGTACGTGTCATGTAAATTAGACCAGTTCGATCATCTCTTTTGAGAATGTGATGTTAAATGGAGCAGGAAAAGGGCCTCAGCTAATTCATCCCAGGAACGGCCCTCAAATGAGACACTGGGACAGTCCGTGCCCGCTGCTTGCATCCTGGAGATGCCTTTGTCCTTGTTGGATGCTGGCCTCAAATCTCTCCAACCTACTAGTTATTCCCATAGGAATAGGATATTCTAATAGGAATTGTGTTAGTCACTGCACAGTTTAAAAATCAGAATATCTCTATCATATATATGCTCCCGTCAAATGACTCAAAGCAGTAAAGCCAGAGTGATTTCTTCAGTACAGAAGTGTTGCATGTCCTATGGGAAATCCAGTCCGTATTCTCGTGTTCAGGTCACCCGCAGTGGAATGCAGTTGGGCTCGGCATGAAGTCAGAGCAGAGTAACGGGCCTTCTGGCGATGGGAAGGACAGGAAGGATGACGGGGGGAACTGCTTGTGACAGGCTGTCAGTGAGGCCGTGGTGATGGAGATCGCACCCGAGAGGGCCATCAGCACTGGTTACACCAGAATCAGAAAACCCCCGCGTGGGCATTGAGCAGCACGTGCTCACGGATTAGATAAACATACAGATGATGGATTCTGTTGTCCATAGCCCGTGATCACGGATCTCCATGCAAATCAGTTTAATGACAGCTAAATACATGGTCTTGATTGATAAGTATGACTTTTGCCTTGGGAAATTTCATCTGATGCCGTTGTATTTCACAAACACCGCTCACCCCGCAAATGTTTGGAAGCCCAGGCCCTCTAGCTGCTCTCCCTATTCCCTGCTGAACCATTAGGAGACATGCGTGGGCAGAGAAGAGCTTGGTGAATGTTAGGTCTTGGACGTCACCCCCTATTACTAAGGCTAGATACCAGCCTTTTGGGAATGTGTTCCTCCTTGCCTTGGGAAAAGCCACATTCCCCCTCCTGTCAGGTCTTCTATGATGAAAGACCAGGGCAATGCCCAAGGAGGGCACGTTTGTTTCTAGGAAACCGAATATTACCAAGTTAAGGTCCTCTCTATGGAGTCATTGTGCAATGATAGTAAAATAAAGACCTGAAAATGTCAACATGAAACATGCCATTGACGGCTGATAGTTGGATATTCATGAATTGATTACGGTGATACATGGGCCGCGAAAGGGTTCTTTCTGTTCCGTTGCAAAACCCTAGAATGTCTATTCCCCCGTGGGGAGTGGTGTGCAGTGAAGGAACTGACGTGGTCTTCCTGGTCATGATTCACTCGAGTACGGGGACGTATGTCAAGCACGTGTAATTAGGTCAATTATCAATAAACACAGACACACACAAGCAGCACGGCTTCTGTGATTAAGCAAGTGTCCACTTTAGAAAACTACTGTAGGCTTGCGTTTGTCATCTGTTTCCGTTTGTAGTTGTTTGGGGTTACCGCTAACATTTCATCAGAGTTTTGCCTCGTGGAAACTAATGTCTCCTCCTTCAGTGTTGTTTAACTAAAATTCCCGTGATTCCTCTGACTTCTGAATCTTTTTCTTTCTGTTTCCTCAAATGGACATAAAGTTCTTGATTAATATGTAGGATATCTATTTTCTTTAGGGTCAAGACTCAAATTTTAATGTTTTTTGAGTCACCTTGAGGTCTCCTAATAACCCAGCCTCTCCCATTGGGAGTTCCACAAATTATTTTTCTCTTAAAACTTTTTCAGACATTTAAAAATAAAAAAAATAAAAATTCTCAGCTCGTGAAATGTGTGAAGACGGGCGTGGAGACGATTTGGAGACCTGGCGACATGGTCTGCTGGACTGTGTTTCATGTTAGCATTGGGTATTAGATCGAGCTATTTGCAAGAAAGAGAACAGGCCTGTCTGAATAAGGAGACCTGTTTTCTGATTTTTCTCCAGATTCTGTAGTGTGTTGAGAGTTCTCTGAAAAAGCCATGGAAGGAAAGGATTTCATGTATATTTTTACAAATATTATCCTCATCATGTGTCCTGGGAGAGTAGACACCGAGGCCACATTCATATTTCCAAATGTTTATTTTAGCTTCTAGATGTCATGTTTAATGCAGATATCAACCATCTGTTGAATTATAGTGTATTTTTTAATGATGTTGCAGATCAGTGAGACATACAAAATACATTGACCAAGATTTATAAAAAATTAGTCATTGTCTAAACATGATTTCATTGGTGTTTTAGGAGCTGACTGTAATTCCTCTCTATATTTCCATATGTCCGTACTGTTAGAGCTAAGGACAGAATCAAACCTTTACATAAATTGTTCTGTAAAAGCTTTGAGCCTCAGGTGGTGCACTTGGCTTGGGGAATTTGGGAGGTTCTATTGTGATGTCATGTTCAGACAATGGACCGCCGTGAGATGTAGCTTATAGTCAGGGCTGGTTGATAACTTCCAAGACTGCATAATATCCTAGCTTTCCTCGGGTAATGTAAGTCAGAAGGCTCAGGAAAGGGTGTCCTAATCCTGGAGGAGGAAAAACTCTGTGGTGGTTCTGATCCCAGCATCCAGCACTTGACATGCCACGTCCTCAAATCTAAGATGGTACTGATTAAAAGTGAGCCTCTATATACCACCAAGAAATTGTTTTAAAAGGTCACTTTAGCACAGTCCATCAATTTTAAGACACACGCCAACTTTAAGTCTGTTCCTTAGAATCAGTGAAATATAGTATTAAAATGCCCGGTGAGGGGCGCCTGGGTGGCTCAGTGGGTTAGGCCGCTGCTTTCGGCTCGGGTCATGATCTCAGAGTCCTGGGATGGAGCCCCGCGTCAGGCTCTCCGCTCAGCAGGGAACCTGCTTCCTCCTCTCTCTCTGCCTGCCTCTCTGCCTGCTTGTGATCTCTCTCTGTCAAAGAAATAAATAAAAATCTTAAAAAAAAAAATGCCATGTGATACACAGCTGAGAATTATCTAATTTCAACTTCGAAGGAGATGATGATCAAGGCAATACTGATTATCGCACACAAACCGTTTTTATTTTTCAGTGCTTTATTTCCTTTTTTCTAGTTGTACTAATACGGTTGTTTCTGGGGAGTAAATAGCATGAGACATGTTGAATATCTTATTGGACCTTACACAGTTAATTACTCCATGAGCTGCCAAAACGCAGGTGCACATATGTACCGAATGATGAAAGATCACAGAATGTGTGTCTGAATGGCAGGCTGCTTCCCCCCCCATGCAGGACTGGGGACCCAGAGTTCCTTTGTCTTAAGGAAGCACCATCTTCCCTGCCAACAATCCAAGCTTTCTGTGCTTGGGGCTTCAAGTTGGTAGAAGTTGAAAGAGAGCGGGAGGTTTTCATAGTGAGGCTCAATGCTTTTGCTTCCATACCTTCATCTGGCCCTTGGTCACATGACAGCCCGCAAGGCGAGGGGTCCGTTGATTGGCAACTAGGCGAGGTTGGGATGCGGTCTTGCCTTTCACGAACAAAAAGAGAGAGGTGCTTCCTCCTCCCAACTGGAATCCTTGAGGTTTCTTTCCTCTCCTCCTTAACTTACATGCTTCTGGTCCACTCTTTCCAAATTCTATCCCAATGGGCAAAGATGACCAAGATTTAGGCAACCATGGTCTTTTCCTGCCTTCCCATACCCCGTCCGTCCCTCTCCAGTGTGTTTCATGTTCAATGCAATGGGCGATTCTGAACTTCATTCCCTGTGAGTTTAGAATACCACTTTTTAAATTTTTCACAGGGACATTTCTTCTCAGGCTGGGAATATGATCCTTGCTCTAACTTCCTTGTCTACTGTAGTGACTGACATGTAATAAGTGTAATAATTAGCAGCTGGGAATTTCACTGTCATGGTCCTGATGCCTGTTTGGAGGTGTTTCCGAAAGATGTGCTCATACGTTTATGCATTCCATCCACGCTTTAAGTTAAAACCCCTCCATTGTGAGAGAAACAGTCAAGCTGTAAGTAGCCAGCACTGGGAGAAAATTGGCTCATTTTAACAACTTACTTGTAGAATAGATGAGACTGCCAAAAATTCTGGAGTGCTTTTGCCTTCTCTTATCCCCATGGTGCTTTCTGAATACATTTTATGTTTCTGATCCTGGGATGTGAATAAAAGCCCATCATTGCCAACAGGTGGGGAACCAGCCAGGCACGCAGGCAGGATCGGTTCTCCCTGCTTTACTTTGTGATTGAAATGTCCCACTGAGAGGCTCCGAAGCCTGAGCCATCCCAACAGCTTGGAATTGTGGTAATCACATTCAGCCTTTTGCTTGATTTTTTAAAAAGTAATGAATCAATTATGTAGCTGTCTTCGTAGGTCTCTGCATTGCAGAAATCATGTCTCTTGGCATGGACAAGGGCATTAACGCAACAATGAAGGGTAAAAAAATGCAAATGTTGATCTTGTATGTAGAAAACCCTAAGAATTCCATGCAAAAAGTGTTAGAACTAATAACTGAATTCAGCAAAGCTACAAGATGCAGGCACAAATCCAGGCACAAAAATTACTTGCTTTCTGTACACTAACAACAAACTCTCTGAAAAGGAAATTAGGAAAACAGTCCCATTTAAAACAGCATTAAAAGGAGTAAAATACTTAGGAATAAACCAGAGAGATGAAAGTTTGTTCACGTCCAACTGGAAAACATTGTTGAAAGAAATTAAAGAAGACAGAAATAAATGCAAAGTCATCCTGTGCTCATGGAGTAGAAGACAGTATTGTTAAAACGTCCACACAACACAAAACACTTTACAGATTCAATGCAATTGCTATCACAGTTCCAGTGTACAAGTAGGACGACAGGGGTGCCTGGATGGCTCAGCGGGTGAAGCATCTGACTTTGGGTTTCAGTTCAGGTCATGATCTCAGAGTTGTGAGATCAAGCCCCATATCCAGCTCTGTGGTTGGTGGGGAGCCTGCTTATGATTCTCTCTTTCCCTCACCGTCCATCCCACTCCCACCACTCACATGATTGATCTCTCTCTCCCGCTCTCTTGAAAGAAAGAAAGAAAGATAGGAAGGAAGAAAGAAAGAAGACAGGAGTAGGATAATAAAACATAAAATTAATATGGACACACAAAGGACCTCAAATAGCGAAAACATTCTTGATGAAGAACAAATCCGGAAGCCTCACACTTCCTGATTTCAAGACGTATTACAAAGCTACTGTAATCCAAACAGTGTGGTCCTTGCTTAAAGATAGACATATAGGAACAGAATTGAGAATCCAGAAATAACCTGTTGCATATGGTCAGGTCATTTTCAACAAGGGTGCCAAGACCACACAATAGGGAAATGGACAGTCTCTTTTTAACTAAGTGTGTTGCAAAAATTGAATATCCCTATGGAAAAGATTGAGGTTGAAACTGTACCTTAAACCATATGCAAAAGTTAACTCACACTGGATTAAAAACGTTAACCTAAGACTTAAAACTATAAAATTCTTAGAAGAAAATGTAGGGGACAAGCTTCATTACATTGCATTTGGCAATGATTTCTTAGCTATGACATTGGAAGCAGAGGAATTAAAAGTAAAAACAGACTAAGTGAGACTACATCAGACTTGAAATCTGCACAGCAAAGGAAACAACAAAATGAAAAGGCAACCGACAAAATGGGGGAAATATTTATAAATTATACATTCGATAAAGGGTTAATGGGCAGAAAATATAGGGCTCCTACAACTCTACATTACAAATAAAACCCAAGGAGCGCTTGGATGGCTCGGTTGGTCAAGTGTCCAACTCTTGATCTCAGCTCAGGTCTTGATTTCGGGGTTGTGAGTTCAAGCCCTTGTTGGGCTCCACCCTGGGCATAGGTCCTACTTCAAACAAACAAGCAAAACCACACCAAGAACCTAATTGAAAAAAAAAAACTTGAATACCCATTTCTTCAAAGAAGATATACAAGTGTCCAATAATCATAGGAAAGGGTGCTCCACATGACTACTGATTAGACAAATGCAAACCATAACTCCAATGAAATATCATTGCATGTCCATTATGGTGCTCAGTATTAAACAGACTCACTGAAAAACCCTTCAAGTGTTGGTGAGGGTGTAGAGAAATGTGAGTCCTTTGCACTGTTTAGTGGGTATGGAGAATGGTATAGCTGCTATGGAAAGCAGTACGGGGATACCTCAAAAATTAAAAAAAAAAAAAAATAGAATCATCACATGACCCAGAAATCCACTTCTAAATGTATCTAGAAGAATTTGAAGCAGGATGTCAATGAGAGAGTTGGGTATCCGTATGTATTACAGCATTGTTCATAATATCCAAGATGTGGAAGAATTCCAAATACTCGTCAGTGGATGAATAGAATGTTCTTCAGTCTTAATAAAAAGAAGGAAATCTTATTTCATGCTTCCAAATGCATGGACCTTGAAGACATTATTCAAAGTGAATTAAGCCAATCACAAGAGACACATGCTACATGAATCCACCTATGTGAGGTATCTAAATTAGTCCAATTTGTCAACACAGAAAGTCGAGTTGTGGTTGCAAGGGGAGGGGGACATGTCCAATGGCAGTAGAGTTTCCATTTTGCAAGGTGGGAACGTTTCTAGAGACCTGTTGTGCAACCATGAATGTACTTCACATATATATGGCGCCATCCCTTTAAAAATGTGTAGCAAATAACACAAAATGCTAAATAATAACACTGAAGCCTTCACACTCTGTTTATTTCGAAATACCTTTTGAGTCACGTCTACAACGATTCCACACATGTCTTTCGAACCAGGTTTCGTTATTTAATTATCGTGGGAATCAGGTCCTTGGGGGTATGTTATTGAAGTCTTCAGGGCATTTTTGAAGTCTGTAATTCTTTCTGGAGAGCAAGATTGTTAGTTTCTACCTGAAAATTTGTGATTCTGGGCACTGTAGCACTTCCTTGTCTTGAAAGGCTTCCAACAATGCAAAATTTTTTGCAATTTTATTGAAAGTACAATAAATACACCCATTGGAAGTTTTACTTTTGACTTTTGTAGAATATGTCTTTATATATATAATATGTAGGATATGTCTTTAAATATATAAATAATTTTGAGAAGAATAGTTCTTCTGCACCTACTGAGCATGACCAGAAAGGTAAAACAGTATTTCTTATGTCAGTTGTGGGTGGGAGGTATTCGGACGTATCATTTGCTTTAGTTTGGGTTCCTCCATGAGTACACATGGTGATTCGTGTTCAGAGGAAGTGGGTTGTTTGAAATCTAAGGTTAGGTGAATGGGAAAATGAGACCGGGCAGGGAAGGTTGTATTTATTTGAGAGAGAGAAAGAGAGCATAAGCACAGGAACAGGAAGGAAGGGGTAGAGGCAGAGGGAGAAGCAGACTCCCCGCGGAGTAGGGATCCCTTCCTGGGGCTCAATCCCAGGCCCCCAAATCATGGCCTGAGCCTAAGGCAGATGCTTAACTGAACTGAGCCACCCAAGTGCCCCTGGAAAATGTTTGTTTTAATAATACACCGCTCTTAACACAATATACCTGAAATACTATTTCATTATGTAATCAATATGATATTAATGAGGTCTATGGTGTCCATTTTTTATATTAAGTCTTCAGGGTTGGTGTGCATTTTGTACAAAAGCATGTCTTGGTTCAGATGCTGTGCATTTCAAGTGCTCAGTCAAGTTGTGCTTAGTGGCTACCCTGTTGGAATTCACAGCAGGAAACAGGGGGTTCTGGCCAGGCTTCTGAGAGAATGAAGAGGGAACGTGTAACACGCTGGAAAGTTCCACATGTTTTGATTATAAACGTGAAGTAAATACAAGGTAACAAAGACGTATTTTAGAAAATAACATAAATTATTATCACATATCATCCTGTTCTAAGGTTTTTTCATGGTGGTATGCTAATTTTTACTCACCTGAATGTTAAATTTGAATTTTACCGCTACTCTGCAGTTAAGAATTTCCAAGGAATGTTCTAAAAGTCTTCTCAATTTGCTTTGGATCTTTTCCAAGGAAGCCAGTAATTAGGGCTTGAACTTTGCTGTCAAAGGTTTTGATTTGACTAAACAGGTTTTCAGGTTAATGCAAATGTGTCAGAATATATCCCACATCTCCCTCTTTTCCTAGGTTAAATGATATCTAAGACTAAGGGGATATTAAAATCTGACATTATCAGGCTTTTTAAACTATATTCAATGTGAGGCATGTGCCTGGTTCGTAGTTTTTTGGTTTTTTGTTTGTTTTTACTATAATCTATAATTCACCCATGAATATCCTCATTTACTAAGACATTAAAGCAATTCTTGTAATGAATCATTCTTCCTTTTGGAAATTATTTAAGATGTGGTTTTGCCGGTTCATGTATATTTTCCTAATGAACACAAGGCATTTTGGTTTTTAAAGACCTTCAATTGGTCTCTGACATCATATTGTCTAGATTGCTATAGGTGGAATTTGATGGGGAAAAAGAGGAGTCGCCCTCAAGACCTCGAACATACTCACCTCACAGTGATTTTCCCAATGAATTTGAAGAGCCTTGGCATTGATTTTGCTCCACACCACCTCCCAGGTAGTGAGTAGGGAGTCACACTCTGCCCATGTATGCATCTAGGGGAAAAAAATTAAAGAATCATGGTCCTATCATAGAGCCCACCGTACCCATTTATTGGGTTCATTCCCCCTTACCATTAAAATAGGTCTTTGGTGGGAAACTGTAAATGTACCTACACAGCTGAGCCGTCCATACTGTCCTGCGGTATGCATGTCCTGATAATGCATGTCCTCTCCACGTGCACATGCCAGCCTGTACACAGCAGATCCTGGGGTACTCTGAGAAGAAAGCACCTGACTACATGCCTGGATAGGAACTCTAACTGGCATCATGGGTTACAGTTTACTAAGTGTTTTATCATACCTATGGGAAAGCGTATGTATCCTTTCTCCCTAACTAGCCTGCTTTTGCCTATATCTTGCCCACTGTCCTATGCTGTGCTAGAGAGCGTAACTCCTTCTGCAGGTGGGGGAACATGTCCAGCACTGAATCCCCACACACTCTTTGAGGTGGTGTCTGAGATAAGGAATGTCTTCCCCGTATCCTGGAGAAAAGCTATGGGGACGTCTCTTGGTTGAGGACTCTAAGTTCCACTGAAAATACGTAATTTGTTCAAGTTCACCTTGCGTATAAATGGTCACCCAGAGAGTTAAAGTTTTATTTCTTTCTCCCAATATGGCCATGTGGATGGTACTGATGTACGCCATTGAATTGTGACATATAGTTAATAAGAAATCATCATCCCAGACATCCCTGATGAAACCCTAAGTTGGAAGATGGACTTGGAAAACAGGACTTTCCTTGAAAGGATGATGTCGTAAGATGACTGCCTGGGATGGGGGTCATAGGATGGACATGTTTCCAATGTCCTTTTAGGATTGAGTCTGGACCTGATATCATTGTAGCTTCTGGTTTATGGAAATGTTCAACAAAAGTTCCAGTTGAAATCTAAAAAGAGGTAAGAGTGACCGGAAGTCATATCCCTGTGAATGCACCATGAAGTGTCTCATGCTGGTACATCAATGCTGGATGGTACTAATGGCTCTGATGAGCTCTGTGTTAGCACGCCAATGATGAGACTATCTAACCATGGACCATTTTCCAGTATCTGTCACCATGTAAAGCTGTGTACTGTTTGATTCATCACCATAATCAGATAATAAAAGTCGGATGACCCAAAACGTCTGGGAGTTACCAACCAAAGAGGAGCTAAACATTCTTTTAAAAGGGCTGCTTGGGGAACCACGTGTCTATACTGTTGCCTGTCCTGCCCAGAAGAGAAGTAACCTCTTCCCAGAAGTTGAACTTTTCAACTCCTGCCACATCGAGGGATACCAATGGACAGCTAATGCACTGTGTCATGTCAACTGTTTCATCTGCAACATATTTCCGGTCACATGTAGTATTTTAATCTGGCAGTCACAGGCACTGCTAAGATGGTCTCAAAAGTCTAATAATTGTTAACCTGGATTATGTAGTAATTCACAGCATGGAATATCCAGGTCCAATATTATACCCAAGAAGGAACACTGACAGATCTCTTAATTCAGTTCTGAACACCAAGTGACCTCCCAATTTGCAGAAAATGCAATATTTATGGGAAGGGTGGATTGCAGATTAGATAACTCTCCTGTTGGCCTGCTTAGCAGGGGTACCCATAGCCCCTAGAGTAGCAGTAACCTGGTGCCAGAATGAAGTTAAGTGGTAAAACAATAGGAAGGGTTTGGTCTCCATGCCTGAAGTCTGAGATGTTACAAAGATGGTTTGTGAAGGAACTTCCTGGCCTTCGGATCTGCAGTTAAGCAGGAGGTCCTAAAAAGCGTGGATTTAGGAGGTGGCCAGGCCGGCAGCCGAATGCCCTTCTCAGTCCTGGTTGGGGCTGGGGAGTGCGTAGGAATGGGTTGCTGTGTTGTAGGTATATGCACCTTCCAGATTCTTGAATTTGGGAGGTTTCACCTAACCATCCTTGAGTGAAGTTGTGGGGTTGGATAAAAACACTTTTCAAGAGAGGAAGATTGAGGGGATCATTCTGTCTATTGGTCTCTTCTCCATCATGTGCGGACACAGCATGAAGGCAGTCACCTACCACCCAAAACGACGTCTCTCACCAGAACTTGCCCTTACTGCCACCTGGATGCTGGACTTCAGCCTCCAGAGCACTGAGAAGCGAATTTCCCCCTGTGGAATTTGTTATAGCGGCCTGCACAAACGAAGACAGATCGCTTTCAGCTTTGCTCTGTGTTCTTTATGTTGTGCCGTTAGGAATAATGCTGCACACTGCCTTGTCTACTTCAGGTTGGAGATCATATCTGCTAGTCCATACCCACCCTTCTCTGAGAGCATTTTGGTGATTCGTGGCCCTTTTTACACTTTCAGATACATTTTGAAAGATTTCCTCGAGTTCTATACAATTCTCCTTTCTTTTTCTTGCCCCTCAGTCCTTTTTGTACTTGAGATCCTCCTTCTGGGAGCAGTTTTTCCCTCTTCCCTAACTACTTGCTTTAGGGATTTCTTTAGTGGGCCTGTCTTGATGGTAAATTGTCACAGTTTCTGTGATCTAAAATCTAGTCCTACCTTGTCCTTGAGAAGATTGTTCTGTTGGGAGTGTAATTACGGGTTGTAGTTATTTTCTGATGATGTGACAAGTGGTTTTCACTCTCCTCTGACTGCCTTTGATCCTACGGAGAAGTTGACTGTGTGCAGGAAACACCTCGTTGGCTAGTGAGTGTGTGTGTGTGTGTGTGTGTGTGTGTGTACGTACACAGGAGCCTTGTTTCAATCTCCTCTTTGACATTGGTGTTTGTGGCATCCGACATTTTTATTACTATCTCCACGAGTGGATTCCTTGTCTTTTTTCCTGTGTGAGTTTTGTTTTTCATTACTGAATCTGATAAACTATGGTGAATTTCATCCTCTGTGGGAAATGCCTGTCCTCAGCCTGAGGGTCCTGATTCTCTGTCCACTCCTCTGGGAACTCCGTTTCCTGATAGTAGATTTTCCCATGCAGTTTTTTCCTCATTTCATTGTCTGCATTCCTTTCCATACTATCGTATCTTTCTTCCATGTTGATAGTTTAATTTTTATGTCTGTGTCCTCTGCTCCTTGGATGTGGCCACCCACAGATTGTAATTTGCTTTGGTTGGGAGGTCAAGATGTCCTGTGATGGTTCAGACAGCTGGATTTCATATCTTCGTTCTGATACATATTAGCTGTGTGACTTTAGGGCAATTACTTTCCACCCCATAAGCCTGCTGAAAGGATTACATGAGTCAATGTGTTACAGTTCTTATATCTGTTTCTTGCATGTTGTAAACCATATCTTATTTTGGGTATTGCTTCCAGTTTCAAACATATATGCACATTTATATAATTTTGAAGCTTCTTCCAACTCTTTTAGGTTTTTCCCCCCCCTAATTTAATACTACTTTCTCCTTACTCATGAGTAGAAACATTTCTTTTTGTTTAATGATATTGTTTATTGTTTATTATTTTGTGTTGGGTTGTTCCAATATCTAAAGTATCTAGAATGTCCGATTCTGTCATTTGCTCATTTTCTCAACTCTTGTGCATTCTCCTGCTCCCTGCTTGGATTCTGTGGCTTCTGAATGACTAGTTTTTTCTGGAATTTTGCATAGGATAAGTCTTTGTGGACTGTGATTTCAATCAGCCTCTTTTTTTTTTTTAAATATTTTATTTATTTATTTGACAGACAGAGATCACAAGTAGGCAGAGAGGCAGGCAGAGAAAGAGACAGGGGGAAGCAGGGTCCCTGCTGAGCAGAGAGCCCGATGTGGAGCTCAATCCCAGGACCCTGGGATCACGACCTGAGCCCAAGGCAGAGGCTTTAACCCACTGAGCCATCCAGGGGCCCCTCAATCAGCCTCTTAGTGGAAGATTTGTGTTTACACTCACCAGAGTCCTCAATGTATTAACAACCTAAAACCACATCAAATCATATTTCTGAGCTTGAAGTTTTTTAGCTATACAATTGGTGTGAATTCACACCAGAAACCTATAGGGATTTTTAGGGATGGCACCCCCACCTCAAATGCATCCAGGCCTATCTCAAAAACATAAACATTTTGTTTTCCCTTAATTCTGATTTTTTGCTGTTTTGACTCATTGTTCACCTTTTCACGAGATGGGTGTACTTCAAGTGTATGGCCTTATCCTTGTCTTGTCAGGACCTAAGACATTTTCTCCATTACTTGTGCAAACACTAAAATCGAGGCTCTTCCTGGCTAGGATGCACAGATAACATAATGTCAGGGACAAGGATTAGCACTAGTTTCCTTCTCTTGATTTTCTTTTCCTTCTATTTTATTTTATTTCGCTTTTCAGAATTAATCTTTTGTATAAACTCATGTGCATTTAAGAGGATGCATTCAAGTATTTTATCCTGGCATTCCTACTTCAAAATATGTAGCCTACCACATTGCTAGAATTGGAGCATCTTGTAATTGAGTAGAAACCCATTAAAATATTTCTTGAATTTTTATTGAGTTTCCCATTTTTCTGTTTCAGCAGTTCTCCATCATGAAGCATCTGTTCTGACTCTTCTCCCCAGTTTTGTTCTTGTTGGCTGTTGGTCCCTTTGGATGGATGTCTGCTTTTCTCTTTAGGCTCACTGGGCTTCTGCACTGTGTTCTTGAAGGATCTGCTCCTGGTAGATTCAGGAAACGGTAGAATAATCAGGATTATTTTAGATAATGTTTTACGGGCTAGATAATTTCTCCACACGTGAAAGTCTGCTCTCCGTGCGGTGGATTATAGTGTGGTTTTCATTGTTCAATGTGTTCACACATCACCTGGTATTGTCAAAATGCAACTATGATTCAGTTGATCCAGAGTAGACCCTAAGAGTCGGTATTTCTGGAACAGTCCCAGTAGTTCTAAACTTCTTGGACCAGGCAGCATACTTTGCATAGCAAGGGGTTAACAGAGAAGGATGAAGTCTTAGGGAAGTTAACTCTCGGGAAAGACCCTGTTCCATGTTCATGGAATGGCGATCAGGAGTGACCTCCACCAGTAGGCAGGATAAGCAGTATAGTACGATGAGAAGGGTGAAGACGTTGAAGTTAGGCAGGCCTAGACTGAGGACATATTTCAATTAGCAATGGGTATGCTTCCTGTATTCTTAACAAAGGTGCAAATTCTACTTCTTTATCTTTGTCAAGTTATGCCTAGTCCTGTGAGTTATGTTAGCTGATAAAATGTTGACCAGATGCATCTGCCTTCTGTCCGTCTATCTCTCTCTCCATTTAGAATCACTTTCTTGCCACCCTATAATTTGTGACAAGGTCCCAGATGACTTACAGGTGTGTACATGTAGAGAGGGGACATGATCCAAGCAGGGGGGCCAGGTAGCTTCTGGGAGGACTTGAAGTATTGCCCCAGCTTTCCATAAGGAAGGATCAGATGTTTGTTGGTTGCACTGCTGAGATTTGGGGATTTCTTATTACTACAGCACAGTCCAACCCTTGATGAGTCACACACCCAAAACCAGTAAAACTGAAGCTTTACTTGGAAGGGCTGGAAATATTAACCAGATTAGTCAACGGAGCTCAATCCTTCTTTTGGGAAGTGAGATGGTGAACTTATTGGATTGTTACCAAGACAAGTGCATTTGCAGAGGTGTGTAGATACATAAAAGATAACAAGATTTTAAAAATATAGTAATTATTTCTAAATTGCTGTTTTTGTGGAAATAGAATTGTAGGACATGGGTCAACAAACCACAACTTATCAGGCCAAATTTGATCCTTTCCTTGTGTACCTACAAAAATGTTAATGAAATACAGACTTTCCCATTCATTTATAAATCATCTATGACTGCTTTGTCATGACACTACCAGAGGTCCATAGTTCAGAGGTCCTATTACCCACTAAGCCAAAAATATTTACTTTCTTACCTTTTACAGACTGTCTTTGGTGACACCTGTTGTAGACCTACATCCTAGGCTAACATGGGATGGCACAGGGGTTATGTGTGATTTTCTTGCCAAATGGACATCTCAGCTCTTTCTGGTTGGACGAAGGTGGAACATGTGATGTCTGTCAAAGAGAATTGGATGCAGAACCATGAGGCGAGGACACCAGTGTTTTAACAATACCAGGTCACCTATTGGGTTAGACCTGATAGGCTATTTATGTGAAATGGGATCTATTCACAGTGTCCTCTGATATGTGAAGTACGACGATGGGTTTTAATATCGGGGTGAAAAAAAAGTCCCTCCTTAATTAGATGCTTCTTCTCAAAGAAGCAAAATCAAGAAATGACAGCACACCTTATGCCTCCAGGTGGCAGGTTTCTTTAGAATAGTTATTTTGAAAGCCACTATTCTATTGTTTTCCTACTGTAAAAGATAAGGGCTCTTTAAAAGAGCAACTAGCAGGATATAACAGTGAGAAGAGCAGCAAAGAGTTCTTGAAAGATCTGTAACAAAAATATGTCACAATTTTAGCATTGTGAAAGCAAGGAGCAGTAATTGAAAACTACAAAATTAATGGCAGAAGACATGCCTTTGGGCATCTCTCTCACAAGGACTGCTGCGCTTCCTGCTGAATCAGCTGAGTCCTTTGCATTCTCACAGCTTATGGCCAAAGAAATAATGATATGTGATGCCAAATCTAATGGAGGGTAAAATACAGATGCAAGGGGGTGATGGCAGAAGGGGGTAGGTTCTTCCCAGCTTTGTAGATTGGATTTGTGTCTACAACGTGAATCCTGGCAGTTAGCCACTTGGTGGGAACAATGCCAGCCAACATAGGGAGATATGATTTTCTTTTCTTTCTTTCTTTCTTTTTTTCTTTCTTTCTTTCTTTCTTTCTTTCTTTCTTTCTTTCTTCCTTTTCCTCTTTATTTGCTTTTGGGGGCAGGGGATAGTGTGTGTGTGGAGGGGGAAGAATTGCACATGCTATTGCATATGGAGTTCTTTTTGGGCTCTGAATGTAAATGGCCTTCCCAACCCTTATCAAGGAATGAGCAAGTGTGGAGGCTAGGCTGGTCATATACTCCGTTAGGAACACCAAATCCTGTTTAAAGTAAATGATGAGACTGGATTGGCGTTCACCTGAGCAGCAATATGGACATACGAGAGAAATTATTATCTCTTGGGAGGCCCTATCCGTTTTTCATTTCGGCCCTGAATTTTTGGTTATTCCTTAAATTGCATGGACCATAACCAATTCTTTCCAATCAGTTTTCTTTTGTTCTTTTGTTAGTTGTGAGTAGTTTAATCGTGTAAAACCAGTGATCCCTATCCAAGACCCATAGGTATCACATTTTTCGCTTTTATTCTTGTTTCTTCAATTCTGTGGTCTGTAGGGCCAAAGTTTACACAAACCTAGCCACTATTAGAGGCTGAATTGCATCCCCCCAAATTCATATCGTGAAGTCCTAACCCCCAGAACCTCAGTGCATGACTGTATTTGGAGACAGGATCTTTATCAAGGTAATTACAGTTAAATGAGTTAGGTTGAGTGAGGCCCTAATCCAATAGGACTGGTGTGTTATAGGAAGATGAGGTTACAACTCAGAAAAGCACAGAGGGAATATGATATGAAGACTGTATCTTCATATTATCAATCATATCCTATCAAGGGGAAAGATGGCATCTGCTTATCTGAAGATACAGGCCTCAGGAAAAAACAACCCTATCAACACCTTCATTTCTGAATTTTCATCTCATCCATGAGAACGTAGATTTCTGTTGCATAAACCATTTAGTTAGTGGCATTTTGTTATGGCATCCCTAGAATTGTCTTTATCTAGCATAGAAGTACTTACATCAGCGGTATTGGGATTGAATTAGAAGTGTTCCAAAGGATCTACTGCTGTCATGTTTATGTAGTCGTCCTACCCCCACTATCGTTGATGTTTCTGTGTAGTTCCAGCTTATGTTGGAAATGAGCGTCCCATTTGGAAATGGGTATTTTGCTAGTGCAGTGCACTAGGGTTCACAGCTATTAGGAATTCTATGGAGAAATCAATGTAATTCTCAGTGTGACTTCTCTGCGAATTCCTTGTTCCTTTCCCTTAATTAACAAAACCCAGCAAATTCTCTGGAAAATAGTGTATTTTATCGTGGCTTCACTGGAAAACAGAGCCAGGAGAAAGGATGATGTTTCGATGTTTTATTTTGGAGGTGCATCCCAAAGCAGGGAAGGTGAGGGAACTGAAGATGAGGGCAATGCAGCATGATGTGCTAATGCACTAGCTTCTGCTCCCAATAAATCATGAGTCTGTGTAGACAACATCTTGCATCTTGTTAGTGGTAATAAGAAGACTTGAAACAGGTGTCCTCACTCAGCCTGGTGAGTAGTCTACAGCCAGGCAGAACAGAGAAGCCAAGGAAAGATTGCACTGTAGGGAAAACATGGGGAGGAATTTATTTTTGAGTTTCTGTCTTCTGTCTTCCATTGGTGAACATGGTATAGAATTCACTTTATCATCTAGCCACAAAGAGGCAAACACTGGGAGATATTTGTTTGGCTCTATTCTCACATAGAATCCCTTAGTGTTGCTATGATGGAAGTAGAACAAAATATTGATGAGCCAAGAGGGTCACCAAGGTCACAAGAACTGGAGAGACATACAAGATCTGAGAGGTAAATAGCAGAACTCAAAGTTTTGAACATCACTTATATTTTAGTAGTGTGATTAATTAAATCAGTAGGCTGTACACTTTCTACAAAACATTTCTAAACTGAAAACGTAAAAACCATTGTTCTAAGCCTGCCTCTAGAAATGCTCCTCATCCTTTCTGACCACATTCTGTTGTTCAGAACCTCACCACAGATCACATGGCTGCACCTAATGGTAGGATTCGTGTCATGACTTGGATGGAAAAGCCATCCAAGTTGGAGGACACATCACTATCCTTCCGCAATGGCAGCATCCCTCAGACATTTTCTGTGCTGTATGCACTACATCATACAAGTAGTAAAACAGTGATATTGTTGGTTGGTGGTACAATGGCATCCTGGGTAATAATATTCTTTCATATTTATAGAACACTGTCCAGTTCATGGTATCCTCTATAGAAGAGCACTAATGCCATTGGAGAGGCTTTAGGGAAGATTACTAAAGAAGATTAAAGGGATAAATTACAGGAAGATAATCAAAGGAACTGGACTTGATTAGCACAAGATTAAAAAAAAAATGACAAAAAAGAGAGATTTTCAGCTCAGGTTCATGTAAGCAGCAAAATTGAACTTTTCCTTTTCCAAATCCAATGAAAGTGGCCAACATAAGAAAGCACTGCTGGAAAGTAGTGATTGGTCCATCTCACGTAGAAAAAATAGGATAATGAAGAATGAAATTTCCATCCAGCTGCAGTTGGCTTGGGAAGGGAAGCTTCACCCTCCAGTCTTACACTGCATAGTACAAAAGATGTTGGTTGTAATCCACTTGAGTTTGAGAGTATAACACAGGTGAAGAGAAAATGCCCATCTGATGGCATTTTGTGGGGGGAGCAAAGTGACAGACTCTGGAGAACATGACTTTTGCTCTAAGGTGCGTGCTTAGTGTATCATATTAAGAGGTTGGCCAAGTTTTTGAGGTGGGGCCTTGCCACTCTTGCTCTTTGGAAAGCGGTGGTGTCCATTACATGGGATGCTCCCCATTCCCTCCAACTATTAATATAAACACCACAAACAAAAACGTTGTTGTGCATCAGAACGGGCATCTCAGTCTATGCCAATCCCTCCGTGCTCTGCAGAGGGCATGCCTTTGGCCATAGAGAAAAGTGAAGCTGTTGAAAACCTGACTTAATACTTGCCCCCTTTTATATGGAAACCGAACTACTTAACCAGGTTGGCAAATCATGTGTGCCATTGCGTGTCAACACCCCAAATAGAAAAAAAGATGAAACGTAAGTCGCCTTCAGTAGTGGTGGACAAACATAATAGTGACCGTGCAGGCATTTTAATATCCGCAAGAAATATTCTCAAGGGCATTGTCATTAGGATTTGAGAGATTACAAAACAAGAGCAATCATGGGAAGACGGCAACCACAGATCAAGAACGTGACAGATTAAAGGGAAATGGAGTCTGAATATTTAAAATTAGAATTAGAACAGGGATGTGTATGTTGGATGTGTAAAAGGGCTGAATTGGAAGTTGAAATCTCGAAGTTACCCTGTAACTAAGATTATCAAAAAATAAAGAAGTGCAGTTGGTGAGAGAGAGATGTGTTATACACAGTATCCACAAACTCAATGTAACTGGAAAAAAATAGACATAAAATAGGGAATAATAGAACCAAAGGTGACTGAGTAGGAGACCTTTAGTTTTCATAGGTAGGTGGGCAAAATGAAAGGTATCAATGTATTCCAGTGATTTTTATTTTTAATATGTGCATTAAAGAAAAGGATCCTATGATATAAGCTCTTTGGCAGGGTAAAAATGTCAACAGAAAATGGTACAGAGGAAGAAACTAATCAGACTTCTTTTGACAGTAAATTCCAGAACATGATATAGCAATAGATTGGATTATGAGAATAAGTGGATAGGACATTAAATTTCATTCCTCATTTTAAGGTACTCATTTATAAGGGTAATAAAAACATATTCTTAAAGTTTAACAGTCACATTTTTTTGTTGTGAAAACTACTTCAGGAAATTCTATAACTGTTATATTTTCATGATTGATCAAACCACTCATTTATCAAGGCTTTTTCTTGACTCCGGTAATAAGATTATGGTGATGAATTACCAATAGATCCATGGGAATCAAAACACAGAAAAATAATGATTGTGCATAAATCATAATTTATTAAATACGGATCTTCTTTGGGGCATCTGTTTGGCTTAATCCATTGAGCGACCGAATCTTGATTTCCACTGGAATCATGATCTCAGGGCCATGGGTTTGAGCTGCATTGGCCTCCCCACTCAGCAGGGAGTCTGCTGGAGATTCTCTCCCTCCCTCTCCTTTTGCTCCTCCCCGTTTTCAGGCACTCATGTTCTCTCTTTCTCTTTCTAAAATAAATCAATCTTAAAGATAACACAGATCCTCCTTGACTTATGGTGGGACTGTGTCCTGATAAAACTCATCATGAACTGAGAATGTTCTAAATCAGAAATGCATTTAATAAACTTAACCTCTTGAACACCATAGTTTAGTCCAGCCTACCTTGAATGTGCTCTGAACACTTACATCAGCCTACGGTTGGACTGAATGGTCTCACACTAAGCCTATGTTATAATGACATGTTAAATGGCTCATTGAATTTATTGAATACTATACTGACTATGACAAATAGAATGACTATCTGGGGTCAGAATACTTGTCAGCGTATCAGTTGTTGACCCTCATTATCATATGGGGACTGACATCGGAGGCCCCCTCCCAGGATCACAAGAGAGGATTTTCCCACATGTTATTGGCCTGGGGAAAGATCCAAATTCAAAGTTCTAAGTATAATTTTTACTGAAGCATATTGACTTTTTCCAATTCTTTTGTTCTCTTTGTTTCTTTCTGTATAGTTTCTATTGTTATACCTCAGCTTCACTAATCTTTTCTTCTGCTGTGTCTAATCTCCTGTTAACCTGCACTGGTGTACTATCTCAGACATTATCCTTCTCATCTCTAATTCTTGTCTTTCATCAAGAATTCAACTTTTTTTCCATGTTGGGTCATTTTTAATCATCAATGTAACCAACTTCCAACTTAGTTTTTGAACATATGGAATACAGCCATATTCACTATTTTAATGTCTTTTTCGCTTGTTATGGGTTCTCTTCTATTCATTGATGTTTCCTTCATTTTCCTCCTCTTTTCTTCTCTCTGGCAATTTTCTTCTGTTCTTCCTAATGCATAAATATGAACAAGAGATAAAACTGTGAGTTGGAAGCTATGTTCTTTATTATCCATGCCATTTTGTTTGTTTATCAATATTGAAACAATTATCCCCATAATATATATAATTGCTAGAAAATGCTTAAGGTTGAAACATACATTGTCCTTTCAGGAAATACCCATTCCTGTCCCCAGTACCCATACAACACCCCAGAAAGCAGTTAGAATTTAATTCTGTGCATGACCATTTCTTTGAGGCGGAGCTGTTTACTTATATATGAAATACTGGCCCCTTCCATTCATTCATAACTCCCCCTTGGATATAAGTCAGTATCTTTTCCATTTGACATCTTCAGAGCTTTATTTTATTATTCACAAAACATTACTAAAATCTTACTTGATACTGATATAATTCAAATCACAACCATAAACTCTAAAAGCCAATTTATTTTGATCTTAGAACATGTGTACATTGTAATTATGGATTATTAGAATGTATCATGCTGGATGGTATATTTTTAAAGTATGAAACAAGTTTTATCAATACTATTTATATTACTTTATATTCTGTAATGGGGAAAGTGCATTTAGAAACTGTCTTTACAGTTTGGCAATGATCATTTCACTTTATTTTGGTGAACTCAATGAAAATATTTTTTTTTCCAATGAAAATATTATACTCTAAGTTAATGTTTGAACATTTGAAAATAAGTTGTTCTGCTGGGGTTTTATTCATTCTCTTCTTTCATCTGGCATTTTACAATGTTTTCTTTCTCTGGGATCTTTCAGAAATTGTGAGGAGTATCTTATGGGGGAAAGTATGAGGCCCTGACTTTTCTTGTCCCAGAAATAACTACCCAGTCTTTTCTTTGTAGCCCTGGCCATGCCCCCATGTTGTGCTGATCTCCTGTGGCTTGCTTATTCTTGACATTGATTATTATGCATTAGGATCACCAGCCATCTTTCCGTGTCCGTCTCTAATTCCATAATCATTTTCTCCAACCCCTTTCTCTTATGGACTAACCATTTAGATGCATATGGTATCTCGCTTGCATTTCACCTTGGTTTGAACTTACAGTGCATTTTCTTTTTACCCGTACTTCTCACCAGGGAACTCAGCCATCAAATCTCCTGTTATTTTTGGCTTAGGTACTTTAACTTCCGCTCTTTATCGTTGCTTTTTTTTTTTTTTTAATGGTTATTGTTCTTAAAACTAAACGATGCCCCCAGCTTTCCTGATCACCACCTCTACATGCTCCCTACCTATAACCACACTCAAATCTGCCCCTCTAGAATTGTGTGAACCATGCATTCATTTAGGGGATTTTTCCAATGTCCTGCTTTCAAGCCTCAGGAAGACTAAGCTGCTGTTTTCTCCTGTTCAGTCTTATCTCTATAGACCAATTTTCAGTTCCAAGGCCTCCATATGAAGATACATAGCTGCACTTCGGTGGTGGAAATGTAAAGTGTAATGCATGTAGCCCTTAGAATCTAGGTGTCAAAATTCAAGACAGGTTTCTATGTAAATCCAAGCAGAATTTTGCCACGACACTTTCTTTGCTTATAAATCCCCCAAAAATTTGGAATAGAGATTCCATTATCTTTTCCTTACTACTTGTCTGAAGTGCTGATAAAAATAGTGTTATTACATGCTGGAAAGTAAGCTGTTATTACTACCAGATGGCTCCCCATGATTTGTTCTCAATTCACACCAATTTTCTTCCAATTTATCGCCAGCCCTCAACCCCCCACCCCATCTTCATGTCTTTACACATCATTACTTATCTATAGAACAGTCTTACAAGTTCCACTGTTAGTCCTGAATGGTAAACTGAACAGAAACATGCTTTCTCAAAACTTTTCTTCTAGTGCCATTTTGTGAGAGTCATTTTTCAACAGTATATTTCCCTACCTCCTTTAATGTTGGCATCTAAACATTTTTTATGTGCTAAATGCTGGCAAAGGATTTTATTATCAGCTATATTTGCATATAGCTGTTGTGTATCTATGTCTACAACCTCTTTCTTTTTTTTTTTAAGATTTTATTTATTTGACAGAGATCACAAATAGGCAGAGAAACAGGCAGAGAGAGAGGGGGAAGCAGGATCCCTGCTGAGCAGAGAGCCCGATGAGGGGCTTGATCCCAGGACCCTGGGATCATGACCTGAGCCGAAGGCAGAGGCTTTAACCCGCTGAGCCACCCAGGTCCCCCTACAACCTCTTTCTATAGAAATATTGGACCAGCATATTCAGCTTCTGTTGATGAAAAAAAATGTACATTATATACTGAAACCTGTAAAACCAGTCCTCCAGGTCTAATCAAAAAGCCAAATTGGATCTGTTTTCTATCAAAAGTGTGATTCCATTTTTCATTTTGGATGAAAATGAGTGCCGTTTGAGTGATGAGCCACTTTGTCCTCAAGGTGAAGGAAAATGGCACCATGAGAAATGTGGAGTAAGCGTGAGCTGATGAGGTCTGTCCAGGGAGTGATCAGGTTACTGATGCCATTTTTCTATTCTGCGTGGCACTTGGAGAGTTACGTGGGACTGTCTGTCCAAGATCTATGCTCCAAAAGACCTGAATTTCCACTGATTGCCTCTGGATGCCCCCGGGACCATTCAAGCTGACTCTTCCCCCAAGTTAAAGTTCCTAGAAACCTTCTAGTCACCTTGACATCGAAGATGACAGCTCACACATTACCTTGACTAGATGACCAAGTCAAATTCATAGTAAAGATCAAGGTCATTACCAGGGAGAAGTTAGGATTCTGGCTTGTACTCAGTGATGTGATGTGAGCAGAAAGGTCCTTCACCTCGGTGGTCTTTAACCCCTGTCTAGTCAAGAGGGGAAGAAGAAAACCATACAAACTCATAATAAGAAATACGCTACACAATTTCTGTCAAGGTGATGAAAGAAGTGGGGCATTTGACAAACTCTAAGAGGCCAGAGGAAATTAAGGTGACATGCAAACTTAATTTAGTGCAGGATCCTGGAACAGAAAAATATCATGAGTGAAATCCAACTCATTAGTTACCACGGATATGCAATGGCAGTGTTTTTCGTTGTGACACATGTATCATAGTGATGTAAGATGCTACCATTAGCAGAAATGGGGGAAACACATGTGCTAGAATTTTCTGCAGTCTCTTTCCAGCATTCCTGTAAATTTGAGTTTGTTGTAAAACAAAAAAGATCATTGAAAAAGCAAACCTTGATTCTCACCTTGGGCATCTCCCTAAGTTTTGCAGGTCATAGCATCCCATCCTCCTGGAAGATGTTTCTCTTGCTCCATCATCAAATCATGACCAGTTGAGTTTCCACGCATGCCTTGGGACATTTGTTCTCAAGCTTTAGTGCTACTTAAAGCTCCATGAGTCCAAGACAGTTGGCTTTTTGCTTTTTTTAATTTGGTAACTGCCTCGAGGGATGCACTCTCTTTTTCTTCATCACCGATGTCCATAGTTTACATTGGGGTTCATTCATGATGTTGAGTATTCCGTGAATTTGGACAAACGTCTAATGACTTGTATCTACCATTACAGTATCGTACAGGATAATTTCACTGCTCTAATAATTCTCTGTGCCCCAACGATTTATCTCTGTCTTGCCCGCAAGCCTCCTGACAGCCATTGATCTCTACGCAGTCTCCATAGGTTTTCTTTTTCCAGAACGTCCTGTGGTTGGAATCAGACAGTGTGTCACCCTTGCAGATGGGTTTCTTTTACAGAGTCGTATGCGTTTAAGGTTCCTCCATGTCTTTTCATGGTTTGGTGCCTTGTTTCCTCTTAGAACTAAAAATATCTCATTGTCTGAATTTATTGCTGTCTATTTACCCATTCACCCACTGAAGGATATCGTGGTTGCTTCCAAATTTTGGTAATGATGAATAAAGCTGCTATACACATCCACGTGCAGGTTTTTGTGGGGATTTAAGTTTTCATTTCCTTTGGGTTCGTACCAAGGTGTGGGATTCGTGTGTTACGGTAGGAGCATGCTTTAGTTTGGTAGGCAACAGCCCAGTGGTCTTCCAACGGGTCGCTACCATTTTGTATCCTATCTGCTGTTGAATATACTTTCAAATCAGGACCTTGAATGGCAGCTGGCACAGAGGATACAAGTAAGTATTTGTTCAATACTGAAGGATCAGAAGCACCTGGACTGTGTATTTAAAGTGTGTGTTTCTCAGCCCAGTCCCTGGAGACTCTGATGCAGTCGGTCTGGAATGGGTCCCAGGAATCTGCGGCATAATCAGTGCCCAGGGAATGCTAATGTGCACGGGCTGAAACCCACGCTTTGAGGCACTGCTTTATGAGCTCACTCTGGCAGACTTCCCTCTGCTGCCTCGTCGCAGAAGATGGTTTACCCACTCCTGAAAAACGGCACTTCCTAGTGTACCCTATTACTGTATCACTGTTTTCTGACATGGCTGCTAGCTTATCTTTAAAATAAAGCAGGCTGTTCTGATGGAAGGTGGAACTGTGGCTCACTTCAAAAAAATATTTACTGGAATGAAAATCAATGAGCATATATGCAAATTCTGATGGTAGGATTTTGGGTAAAGACAGCAAGATGGGAAGGGATATATTTTTCATACCTAATATAGACACATGAATCTTATTCAAGTATTTGTCTATGCTTTTCTGCAACAAATTCAAGACTTTGCACAGATAAAGGCCTTAGGAATAGTAAATAGTAAAATACAGCATTCTCTTGCATAACTGTATGTAATGCATAGGATGAAAATCAGGAACGTAACCCTGATCCCGTACTATTCTCTATGTAGAGACCTAGACAGACGCTGCCAGTTCTCAGAATAATGTCCAAGGGGCACCTGGGTGGCTCAGTGGGTTAAAGCCTCTGCCCTCAGCTCAGGTCATGGTCTCAGGGTCCTGGGATCAAGCCCCGCATCGGGCTCTCTGCTCAGTGGGGAGCCTGCGTCCCCCTCTCTCTCTGCCTGCCTCTCTGCCTACTTGTGATCTCTGTCTGTCAAATAAATAAATAAAATCTTATTTAAAAAGTCTAATATTATCCTTCAGTTGCTCTTTTCCTTTAGATTTTTTTAAATTTCTCTTTTTTAAATCTAGAATAACTCTTTTTGAGTTTTTCCTGTTAGGTCATGACATTGACACTTCTGAAGAGTGCTGTCTATTTTCCTGAATGAATTCATTTTGAATGTGTCATGATGGGCTGATTAGGTTCCGGTTATGCAATTTAAAAAAAAAAAAAAGGACTGGATTTTACAGGCAATGTGCTTTTTCCCTTGGCTTAAGGTACGTCGTTTAAGGGAAGATGAATAGCTTAAATGTGTTGGGAAGCTTTCAAAATGAAATTCTGATTTTTCTGGAAGGGGAATGATTTTACTGAGGAATAAAAAAATTACGTAGGATAGGAATCTTTCTTCGTTTTATCTGTATCCCAAACTGACAGCATAGAGTGTGGTAGATCACTAAAGTATATCTTTTGTCTTCTTACCTTTTATTTGACCTCCCTTTGTCCTTTTCCCACGTCATGCATTTGTTGGTGAAAACATTTCTATTTCTAGTAGAATATCTACATTCTAGAATTGAAGAATGCTTATTACTGTTGTGTTTTCAAATGGAATTCCTCTCAAGAAAATAAATGGTGCATGAGTAATAGAGATATCAAATCCTGGGCGAAATTCTGAACAGTTCCTTAAGTACTTGTCTTTTAACCTGTTAGCAAAAAATAACAGGCATTTGCAAAATTCACTCGGGACAAGTTTCGCAAAGTTCTGTTCATTTCTTTTTCTTAATCCCAGACTGATAGTCCCAGAAAACCCCTTAGTCATGGTGTATCTGGATTGGCATAAGTGTCCTGTTTTTTTTTGTAATGATCACATCCACTTCTCTTGAGTGCTTTCATATGTGAAGGACGTTATAGACACCGTCTGGATCTCCTGGTCCTGCAGATCAGAACGTAGACGCCAGGCAAACTTACATTCAGTTCTCAGTCCTGCCTCTTTTTTCTTGGGTATATGCATAAACTCCTTGTGTCCCAGCTTCCTTATTTATAAAATAATGATATTTATTAGATTTGCTTCAGACAGTACTTGTGGGGATTAAATATTGTAAAAATTAAGTGTAGGTCAACATCTTCACGTGGAGCCTTGCATGTAGTAAATCCTGAATAATTTGTATTAGTTATCACTACCCCCATTGCACAGTTGATGAAAGGATCAGAGAAGCCCCATCTCTGGAATAAAGTCTCCCAGCTCCAGGGTCCAATGCCAAGGTCATTTCCATAATACCACATTGCCTTATTGTGGACGATTGAAAAGAAAGTGCTCTGGAAAATAGTTGATTACACAGATTTGTTACCACTTGGCTAACCCCAGAGGTTCGATGCCAAGAATAGGATGTGTGGTCTGTACGGGCACTACTGGACCCTTACCACAATTTCAGATTTGTGAAAAGCAACTGGGCTGAAATTAGGGTCATTTCCCAAATGCAAAATTGAAAGAACCTATTCAAGATAATGCTAGAGAGGAATTAAGGTTTTAAAAATACAAATGGGTATAATTAAATACTTAAGTTTCAGTTATGAGATTCAGTAATTTATACATGCACATTTGTGACTTATTCCCATAAAAACAAAGCTTAACAAATACTAGCTAGATTACTTTCAGATTTTGAACTTGCTGTGAAATGTACTAGGAGACTTTTGTGCAACACTACGAGACTCCTGTCTGGCCTTCTGAGTTCTTTGGGACAGAGTAGGAGACATTATGGATTGTGCATATGCTGCAGTTCCCAAGCACAGGGATTTGATGAGAAGAGTGGGCACTGGAGGCCTCCATGTCTATGGTCATGGTCTAGCACTGAGGAATAAAAAGCCACCTCGAACTATGTGCTATGATGCTACCTGCTGGGGATCAACCAGAAAATATGGTTCCATGATGCTCTATAGAGATCTTCCTGAATTGGGGATTGATGGTGCCAGTCCAGCCTCATGAACTGAATAATTATATGCAGCCTGTCGAGGGGAAGACCAGCAGACTACAGCATCATCATGGCCAGCCAGTGAAGGCACATTTGAGGGCTTCTCTCTTTCCCCTCCCGACTCAGTGTCAGAAGAACTTGTATTGTACCTGGAAGTTACACAACTCTTTGTGTGGGCGTTGGATAACAAGGCTGTTGCAACCAATGAAAGTGATAGCGGTAGGGAATTAGACTGAGATGATGTTATAGGACTAAACTTCTAGGATGGGCTCAGTCATGTCCCAGAAGATCCATCTGCTGTACCCTGATTCCTAGTATTTGAGAGTATAGCTGTATTTAGGGATAGGGTTTTTAAAGAGATGATTTATGTAGAATGAGATTATTCATGCAAGCCCTATTCCAGTGTTACTGTGTCTTTATAAGACGAGATAAGGACACAGGGAGAAGATGGCCATCTACAGACCAAGGAGAGAGACCTCAGGAGGAACCAGCCCTGACCGTGCCTAGATCCCAGACACTTATCCGCTAGGTTAAATGAGGATACATTTCTTCTCTCTGAGCTGTCCAGTCTGCGGTACCTCTAGATAATAGCTATTTCCCTGTGGGGACAGGCTATATTTCACAATGTACCACCCCCTTGGTCCCTAATACAATGGCTGACTCATAAATATTTCTCCAGTGAGGTCCTATACTACCATGATGAGAAATTTCCTATGGAATAGGTTTTTGTACGGTCCTGTGGGAGGAAGAGTGTGCTGACTGTTGATCCTCCGATAGGAGCTGTATTTCCTCGTCAGCCTCTGCAGGGGTTACCTTCTGACTCTCGGGCTGTCACATTCCATGAGCTATTTCAGGACAGTAATGGCGGCCCCAAGTTCAGGGTGAAGTAACACACCTCCCACAAAAGGACAGAGGAGGTAGACTCCATAATAGCTATTCTTTGGTGTGTCGGCTCTCAAAGGGTGGCATGAAATCGTAGTGGGATTACGAAGATTGCTTTACAGTGGTGGCCCTGTAATTACCCTCATAGCACAACCCCTCCCGTCTTTTTGTTCTACCCGAAAGATCCCAAGTACTTGAACTGAATGCTTACGGCTGAGCTCTGTCTTCCATCAAAGCCAATTGAAAATGCCATTTCATTTGCTCCTTTTTGCAGAAAAGCCCTGCTGTCAAGATAGCTCTAATGCCTTTGCCCTCCTTGTGCTGGGAATCACTGCAGATGAAAGGCTACAATTATATCTGTACGAGTGTAGAATGGGGGGTAAGGGTAAAGAGGGATGGAGACAGAAATACCTACTTTCAAATGCTTCCTTTGGGATAATCACCTTACTTACTTATCGTTGAGATGATTGTGAAGAAGGTCAGGTTGGGAAAGTAGGCAAGTTCCTATTTATCCGGCAGACCTCAAATTCAGACAATTCTGGAAAAGCATACTTAGTAAGAAACAATTCCATCAATATCTATGTCTCTTCTCCTTAAATTACAGGGACTAAATTTATTAATTTTCCATTTTTGTCTATTTGCATCTAGACTTGTCTCTTTCTAGGCAGAGAGCTACTGTGAAAAACAAACAAAAAAAGAAATGATGGCATTGGAGTAGCTATTTGTTTGATGTTGAATATTTTCTTACATAATGCTAGGCTTCATCTTGTAGATCACTTAGGAATTGACTAACGTGCCCGTCTACACACATATATTCCCTTATTATTTATTAAAAAATCTGTCTGGCATGAATGGAAAAGATAAGGTATAAGGGAAAACAAGATAAAACCTTGTTTTCAATCATCAGAAGGTTGTAATTCAATTTGCTGTTTTAAGTATTTTGAGAGGATGTCATACTCTGTGTCAATATATTGCAATTAAATTCTGTTTCACTGACACTATAATTCATTTATACTGTGAAATCCCTGATGTTTCCTTAATTGATGAATCCTGTATTCATTTGAAATGTACATGAATTACTGTTATTTATATTTGAAGTGCTACTGACCGAGTTTGGGTTTTCTTTTCCTTAAGTGGAAATCTATCATTTTATTTCAAGAACAAAAATGTATGGGTTTGCAGTGATGATTGAACGTAGTGGTGAATCACTTAGACTTTACACTGTCCATAGCTGGGGTAGATTAAAGATGGTCACAGATTTTGTGACGTTCTCCTCCTCAAACAATGGAGTCCATTTCCCAACCCCACAAATTCGGACTGGCTTTATGGTTTGTTGTCATCAATAGCATGCAACAGAATGATTAATTTTTCAAACCTGGACTTCTAGAATTCCAATAGGCTTGTATTTCTGCTCTTTTTGGATACTGTTGCTGTGAACAACCCCGTGCTAGCCTCCTGGAAGAAGTCACGTCAGATAGGCAGAGGCTCAGACAACTTTGCTGTCCCAGATGAGGCCCCAGAAAGTTGACCAATCCCAGAGATGCCACAAGTGATCAACATGAGCCATCTCTGTTGAGCCCTGTCCAAATTAACAACCCACAGTAATGGGAGAACATAGATAATTGCTGTTTTAAGCCGTGAAATCTTGAGTAGGTCACTATGTAGCAAGAGGTAACTGAGGCAGTAAATATAATCAGAAAATTCATTGCAAAATGTATCTACACAAAGGCTGGTAAAAGATAGTGACTCTGAATTCAGACTTTAGCTAACGTAGAAATCGCACTTATATCCTAATCGCCCTGTTCTTTGCAGAGGAAGTTACGTTAGAAACTTCTTTCATCATCAATAGATTCACCAGATAAACACGTTTTCTTTTTTTTTTTTTTTTTCAATTTTAAAATTTAATTAATTTATTTATTTAATTTATTTATTATTATTTTTATATATTTTTTATTTATTTAACTTTATTTTTTTTATTTAAAAATACATGTTTTCTTGATGCCAAATTTCAAGAGGGTCTTGTGAGCAATTTATATGTAGCAACTGTGTTGAAGAGAATATAAAAATTATTTTTTCTGTCTCATCCTGAAAAGGGTGATTAATGAATAGACAAAAGGAATTAGTCTAGTGTGAACACGGTGAATATTTCTGGAGACATATGTTGACCAATTTTCCAACTTAGAAAATCTAAAGAACACATCAGATTCACATGGCCCATCAACCACCTTTCACAACCCGTCTCTAATTCTAATTGTGCTTTACGTTTGCAGTTATAATCTAAATTCAACTTTGCACATTGTGTCCAATGATGCCTTTAATGGGATTGTTCTTGAGGGCAGTCAAGCTCATGGTCTAGTATTGAACAAAGGCTCCTTAGTTCCATGGCTCTTGGGATAGGATGTGCTTCCCGATTTGTCCAACATCCAACGGAAATCCAGATTTCTCTCATGAAATTATAGCTTTCAGCAGTGCATGCAATTATTCATTTGAGAGCTTTTATTTATGTTACTCGAAGCAGAAAGAGAGTATTTTGGCTTTGTAAATGCCCTGTTTTTGTTGTTGTTGGTTAGTTGGTTCAAATGTGAGAGTGTTGGTCTATTGGTTGTGGTCCATTGGTTGGTTCAAACATAAAAGTCTCCGTTGGTTGTTTGAAATGTAAAAGCGTAACTTCATCATAGGTACGTAGTTCTGGTTTTAGGCATGATGGTCTCATCAGGCAACTGCTGGAGTGAATTTGATGTCAGGTGCACCCCACGCAGCATATAACACTTGTTGAATGAAACAATGAAAACCAGTTTTCATAAACACATCTTTGTACTGTCTACAATACCACTAGAACAGAATAGAGAAGAGAATCAAAAAGGCTCTTCCTTTCCCTCTGGCGCCTTGTCATGCAATCTAACCATTGTCTGGTTAATCAACTTAAGTTCTTATACGTTAATTATCGAACATCCTCTGCCCCATCTTATATTAACATGTTAATAATTCTAATCATGATGTCCCTACGGGAGAGACAGAATTCAGTTGTGTTTCAGACCACATGAGATTAACAGCTAAGATTAACACCAAGACGAAAAGTGGGTTGCCAGGTTATCACTTTTGACGCATGCTTGTATGAAGTTATCCTGGCGCCTTCTGGATAAAGTCAACCTATCAAGCAAGAACGTCTTAAAAAAAAAAAAATAATAATACCCTTCAAGTACTCCTAAAAAAAAATGGGTGAATAATCAAAACCATCATGGAATCCGTAGTTTTGGCAGTTACATTGTTTCCAGAAGGATAAGGAAATCTAATGGACTTTGGTTGTGGTCTCAAATATTATTTGGGCTGCCTAACTTTGGAACAAAGGAGGCCTGTGTTCAAATGCTGGCATGGTAGTTTATCATGTGGGGGAATGCAGGTAAGGTGTTCACAGATCTCTGAGCGTCAGCTTTCTCCTAAAAACATGAGGTTATTAATATTACTTCAGTAAGAGTGTTGCTTAGAGAATTAAATCTGGAGGTACATTTAGAATGCTTAGCAGAACACCTGGAAAACATTTAACTGTTCAATAAATTATCCTTATTATTATTAAGGCTGTTTGCTGCTCATATAGGCCTGAAAATTTGGGAACAGTAGTTTATTGAGAATCCAATTAGTGTAGAATTCTGATAAGCTCTGCAGAGAAGTCAGGAATCACAGTGTTTGTGACTCAGAGAGCTGTCTCTTTTTGAAAATGGTACAGATGATCTTTTTTTTTCCTTTTTGTCCTAAAAGACTCATGCCCAAGGGACTAGAGGAAGCAGGACAAGGATTTAGGTGTCTTGTTTGAAACAAGATGGGAAAACGTGGGGGAAAGAGATGACCCAGAGTAACCTTCAGTTAGGATGATTAATCGTACGAATTACAACACTCCAGACAATATTGCTAATGCTCCTGTATCATTAATGAATTTTGGAGCTACACAAAGAATTTCAGAACTTTGAAATTACCCGATTTGGGGTATATTTTAAAGAACAATTGCAACGATAAAAATAATTATACGTTAGGAGAAAAGCTGACACAGGTGAGAAGAAGAAAAAATAGGAGCCTCTCTTTTTCAGAGCATAATGTTTTGGTGTATTGTCTCCCAATATTTCTTGACGTTTAAAGGAGAATCACAAGGTAAATTCAGACTTCCTTCATGGAAACTAGTTTTGTTTTTGTTTTTTAAAGAAAACAGGTGTTACTTCATAGTCTCTGATAGAGGAAGCTAAACTGTGAATTCTGAGATTCCAGAGACAACATTCCATTAAAATATCAAACCTCTCATTTGTAACCTTGGAATTGAATCCTTATTCTACTGAAAGGTGAGAGGAAACTGTAAGCAGGTGTCTAACATAAAATTATATTAGAAGGCCCTATATTAGTAGGTTGGAAATATGCTGATGAAATAAAATCAACAGTGTCTTGAATAAAAACAGAAGTGTATTTTCTGGTGTGTCTACCCCCGCCCCCCCAAAAAAAAGCCCAGCTCTGAAATCTGCTTTGGTTTTAAGTTTATGGGTGCTCTGACTTAAGGAAGGGAAATTTTTTGTTTAATTTTTCTTTATTTATTTGACAGACAGAGATCACAAATAGGCAGAGAGAGAGGGGGAGGCAGATTCTCTACTGAGCAGGGAGCCCGATGTGGGGCTGATCCCAGGACCCTGAGATCAGGACTTGAGCTAAAGGCAGAGCCTTAACCCACCGAGCCACCCAGGTGCCCCAAGGAAGGGAAATTTTAAAATGATCTCACAGTGCTTCATATCAGCACAGTCCATGAATCACTGTGGTAGAAACATACTTGATTTCCTGATACCAATTTTAATCGGGTACCTAAGAGTTGACTGTTAGCCTCCTCGTGACACCCAGAGTCCTGGTCGATTATCAGTCCAAAAGGGGGTTGGATGCAATGAGGTCTGATGGTAGCTAGAAAGCTGTTGGAAAGCTATGTGGGTAATTGCCCTTTTAGGATGTAACATTGCTTCTGCATCCTGGATTGAAGTGAATCTCTTGGACTCCTTGAAAAATGACATCTTTCCCTGGACTTATATACCCTGGGTCATGCCAGACATTCCTGGGGTGGTTGACAACCACCCATCAGCTCAGTGATCCAGCTCTGTACGTGTGTATGTGCTTACATGGTTCTGGACTTGGCTGTACTCAGCCCTGGACAGGGAACCCTTTAAGCAGATAAAGGAAATTGCTAGCGACCCACTTCTGGGACTCTGGACCCAAGCCATATTAAGAAAAGAACAGCATATTTATCATCTCTACCACCTGTGCCTTGCAGAGGCCGCGAAACGAGCAGAATCTTGCAATGCATGTGCCAAACACATGAATTTCCCTTTCGATTCCCTGTAGAGTTGATTTCTAAAGATGCAATAAAGAGAGCAGAGTGATGAATCAGTGCCTGGCAGATCCGTAAGTCTTATCATGGAGGAATGATGGGGAGTCTGCCGGATAATGCAGGAATTCCCCCTTCAAATGATTGCTTTAACTCAGATTTACAAACAGATCTTAAAAATACAGAGGAGGAGGTCCCAAATCACTACCTGTCAAAGTTAAACACCAGAAAACTAACTCATCATCACATTTTCTTTCCTAGAAAAGACCTCCTTTTTGCCACGTATTAATTAAGCACTTACTTGAGTCACTATGTCTTTGCTCTCAGCATGTCGTGATTTTGGCACTTCCCAATTGCTGCTCACCCACTACATTGAAATTTCACCTTTTTTATTTTAACTTCAGTCAGCCAGATGACTGATCTTTTCTACAAATATATACAAGCATTAAAACTATGAGTCGATAGCAGCAGTGTAATGGGAATTCTCACACCCCATACTAGTGTTTCCCTAAGGAACCCCACTTTTTATTTCCAGATTGTGCTGTTTGCTTAGTGTAGATAGATGAGTGAAAAGGACCTGTGACCACTTCCCTGCCCACAAATTACATTGCATCCATAGCTGGCTCCTCCATTTTGTTGTTTTGTTGATATGTTGCACTCACCCTAAAGGAAAGATTTTAGTGTGAAAGGGGAAGTCTGGGTCTGGGCTTTGAAAACGTTTGTGGAAGAAGAAGGAAGTAGGCGTGTTCATTGCAGCATAAGCTTCATAGGGTGTCAATGACCAGGCATTAGCCTTTTACAGATATGAATCTCCCCACTTACTCATGTTCCATCAACCCCTTTTGAGGTTTTCAGTGCCCTCCTTGCCCACACAATTTAAAGGCAATTAAATGGGGGAATGTTTGGGATACTTCCATGCATCAGGTGAGGTTGGACACAGAGTCATATTTAGGGGGCATTGGAACAGGTGGAGATAGATGTGAACTGAATCCAAGAGTCAGATGCTGAAGTGACTTGAACCACCAGGCATCCTTAGAAAAGACAGCATCTCGATGTTGAAGTAATTGAAAGTCACAAGTTAGAAGAAATGACTGTAGGCTGTTGGTTTTCAGAGGGCGGTTCCAGATCTCAGAGGCATAACTTAGTGGGAGGCAGAGATAATAATAGACATGAAAATATGCTAGGTGTAAGAATTCTAAATATGCTACTGTGTCATTAATATTATGACATATATTGAGTTTTCCAAAAATATAAGTGTTTCCTCGTGATAGTAATTTTATTGCCTTTCGTGTTGTCTACCCCTTAAGATATGTTCAGTGAGTATGGTTACTGTTATTGTTGATGTTCTTATTTTTACTTTATTATTAATTCAGGGTTTTCCTAGATAATAATAGAGTCTTGGCAGGCACATATGTCACTTGCTGACTTCATTATTGTCAGTGCTATTGTCATTCCTGACATGGTCGACACTGCATTAATACCTGTTCATTAGTAAACAAAAGCAACACAATGAAAGCAATATACTCTTTTGGGGTCTGATGGTTGAATAAATATAAAAAGACACTGGAAACCATGCAGAGAAAGCAGGATATAATTATATTAGGAACCCCTGTGAAACAGTCACTAATATTGAGCAATACATTTAGTCCCAACAGAGTTTTTTGTAAATCGAAGGAGGCCCATTGGTGGATTTCACTGTGTATTGAAAAATGGAGACGTTCACAAAGATGTCAGCTCGGTCCCTCAAGAGGGGCCCAGGTGCTTCTATTTAGATGTGTCGGACACCATGAAACACCCAAATGACTTTTAGAAGAACAGTGTTGGAGCTAAGGATGTGTCATTTTAATCTAACAGGAAATGTAACTTGTTTCCTTTAATAAAAATGTGTGTGACCTAAGAAGATTTCCTTACATAACTAGATACCGAAGAGCCATGATTATTTGATAGACAAGTATTTGGGTATGGGTGAATTAGTTTATAGTCTCCAGTGGACATGAGTCTGCTAGTTCATATCTAGGTATGAGTAAGAACATCTACAGACTTCACAGGGCATGAATGAGCTAGTTGACAGGCTCCACTGGGTATGGGTCAGCTAGTCTGTAGAATTTAATGGCTATCACTAGCTAGTCTACAGATTCCATTGGGTATGAATAAACTAGTCTATAGGCTTTACTAGGTTTAAGTGAACTTGTCTGTAGATTCCACTGGATATGTATAAGCTAGTCTACAGAGTCAATGAGTATTGATTGGTAAACTATTCTATGGACTTCACTAGGTATGAGTAAACTAGTCTATAGACTACAATGGGTATGGGAAAGCTAATCTGTAGACTTCCCTGGATATGGATAAGCTAGTCTACAGAGTCAATGAGTATTGATTGGTAAACTCTTCTATGGACTTCACTAGGTATGAGTAAACTAGTCTATTGACTACACTGGGTATGGGAAAGCTAATGTCTAGACTTCCTAGGGTGTGGATAAGGTGGCCTACAGACTCCACTGGATATGCATAAGGTAGTCTGTAGACTTTGCTGTGTATTAATAAGCTGGTCTGTAGGCTTAACTGAATCGTCGGGAAGATGGTCTGTGTTGTGCATTGAGAATGGGTAAGCTAGTCTTTAGTCTTCACTCCATATAAGCAAACTAGTCTGCAGACACCATTGGATTTGGGTAAGCTATTCTACAAACTGAACTGGATTATGGATAAGCTAATCTTTACGTCCATTAAGAATGGGTCATCTAGTCTATAGATGTCACTAGATATGAGTCAACTAGTCTACAGACTCCATTCTGGCTGTGGATAAGCTAGTCTAGGACTCTATTAGGTACGGATAAGCTAGTTCATAGATCTCCCTGGGTGCTATGTGTATAGTAGCCTGTGGACTTCTTTCATAGAAACAGGACCATTTATATGGGGAGCAGACAAACAAGTGAATATATTAAGTCATAATGAGAAGTCCTTTGGTTGATGGAGTCTCAGATAAATCTCTCTGAATGTGTGATGGGTTAGAGAATGTTTCTTAGAGCTCAGAATGCTTAATAATGTTGAGGGTTTAGAAATAGCTAAACAGTTTGGGATAAACATTTAGAGAATTCTACATAGACATAATGCGAATTCAAAGGTTTTAATAGAAGACAAGGGGAAATTTAAATACTCAGCTACTTCTTTTACATAGGTATTCTATGTTATTTAGTTCTTTAACTATCCGTAATAATTTGACTAATGCATTTCTAATACTGATAATTATAACTAGATAGCAAGTAATGAATTAGATGTTTAAAAGTCACATATTCTAAAATTGTAATTGTGTGAGTCATAACAAAAAATTATAATAGGTTAGAATTAGTCCTTCACAATAACATGTCAGTGACTCATTAGTTCACAGAATTTTTTGGTAATTTTTGCTTCTCTGTAGCTAATTGTTTTCTCTGACAAACTGACGGAAAGAATATTAGGCAGAATAAATGCAAAGAAACTGTTTTTCGATCGTTGTCAGGGTCTAAGGAAACATCAGGAAAATCTGAGTGTTTTCTTTTTTCACAAATGATTCCTAGTAATGAAGTGCGTTCCTTGGCTATGCCTTGTTGAAATGACAAGTTATTTACACCTCTGTTTTGTCTTGTTTTATTTTTTTTAAAGATTTTATTCATTTGACAGACAGAGATCACAAGTAGGCAGAGGCAGGCTGAGAGAGAGGAGGAAACCGGCTCCCTGCCTAGCAGAGAGCCCAATGCAAGGCTCGATCCCAGGACCTTGAGATCATGACCTGAGCTGAAGGCAGAGGCTTTAACCCACTGAGGCACCCAGGGGCCCCTACACCTCTGTTTTAGATGGGTGTCGTCACGGCATTTTAGATTCTCCAATTTGTACATTTGCGACCCTCTAATTGCGTAAGCAACAAGGTTGCACAGTTCATAACGATACGCAGGGACAATTCAGAATGAAGAGTGTATAATGCCACTGAACAAGGGATTTGTTTTACGTAACACTGCATCCTGGACTCTTTATTAAACAGAAAGGATTATTCTATTACCTGCTCCAGAAAGATGGAAGTTGTTTAAAATACAGAATACCCGTTACATGTTGGAATTAAGCATCTTTTATGGCATTAAAATATTTCAGGGATGGAGAGAGTCCAAATCACTGGAGTCATTTCACGGCTTCACTGAGCCCTGACACATCAATTTACTATGTGAACATCATTAACGTCAACGTTTCTCGTGCACTTTAAGGCCGCCACCGTATAACACAGGGACCAAGTCCCAATTTGGACTTGGAAAGATAGTGAAGAAAGATTTAGGAGTAGGGGGACGCCTGGGTGGCTCAGTCGGTTAAGCCACTGCCTTCGGCTCAGGTCATGATCCCAGAGTCCTGGGATCGAGTCCCACATTGGGCTCCTTGCTCGGCAGGGAGCCTGCCTCTCTCTCCACCTCTGCCTGCCACTCTGCCTACTTGTGTGTGCTCTCTCTCTCTCTCTCTGACAAATAAATAAATAAAATCTTTGGGGGAAAAAAAAAAGATTTAGGAGTAGGAGAAATTACAGTGGTTAGCGAAGTAGTATGAAATATTCTAGAACATTCTCCACTTAGGCTACCAGATACTAGTAGAGTGTAGAGACACTAGTAGAGACACTTATGGAGTGTCGTTGACTACAAATGTGTGGGACAGGTTTCGGTTATGGTTCCAGAGCTCGTGTGTGTGTTCTTTATCCAGTACGGATACAGAACCTACAGAGACACAGCTCATTTTTACCCCAACCACCTTTCCACCATCTTGTTTTTTTATGAAAAGCAGAAGTTGTGAACAGCCAACATGAAAATCCACTGGACATGGGTTAACCTTCCCTTTTAGGCACTTAGTCCTAAAATAGCACTTCCTTTTCTCTCTTTTCCATGTGTAACAGGGACATACTTAGGGCTATTTAGAACTTTATGTACCTTCTCAAGTACAAAGACAGAGGATATTCATTTTATGCCAATTATCGTAAATACTGCCATAAAGTTTTTTTAAAAATAATCATTTTTATCTCTAATATTTTCTACTGCAAAAGAGTATGTTTTTTAAATCGTATTACAAGGGGCGCCTGGGTGGCTCAGTGGGTTAAGCCGCTGCCTTCGGCTCAGGTCATGATCTCGGGGTACTGGGATCGAGTCCCGCATCGGGCTCTCTGCTCAGCAGGGAGCCTGCTTCCCTCTCTCTCTCTCTCTCTCTGCCTGCCTCTCTGCCTACTTGTGATCTCTCTCTGTCAAATAAATAAATAAAATCTTAAAAATATATATATATAAATCATATTACAAAAATAAATAAATAAATAAATCGTATTACAGGGGGTGTCTGGGGGGCTCAGTCACTTAAGCATTGCCTTGGCAACCCCATGTAGGATTTCCTGTTCAGTAGGGAACCCACTTCCCCTCCCCCTTCACTCCCCTTCCCTCTCCCCTGCTCATGTCTCTGTTGTTATCTCTGTCTCTCTCAAATAAATAAAGAATACATTTAAAATATAAGGTACTAAATAAATAAATAAATAAATTAAATTAAAAATAAAATAAAAATAAATCAGATTACAGGTCTTTGGTCTTGTAATCAAGTCATAAAAAGAATGCACCCACAAAAGATTGACTTTAGACACTTTGGATTGTGTCTGTTGAAAAAAAAAGTAAGATAGAAATTTGAAATACTTTTAACTTCATCTCATTGGTGTTTTAAACGGAAATATGATATTTAGAAAAGGAGATCAAAATATGAAAACCATATAACTTGCCTCTGAAATATGTGAAATAAGGTACAAATGGCTCGTAGTTGGAAAGGTGATTTCTCCTTGACTTCATTTTGTCTGGATTTTCTCATTCTCAGACACATAGTTTGTGATGACAGTCTTTAGACATTCTTGCACACAAAACAATTTAAGATTCCTATCACAGAATAATTATTATTTTGTGTTTATAGACCCCTGTTTCGGGGCACATTCATTACACAGCCAATTTTCATAGGTCCTGCCCATGTAATAATGCAGTTAATGAAAATTGTGTTCTCTCCTGAAATGATGAGACAAATTTTGAGAATTTTTCCCTCTTGGTGCTTCCATTTTTGCCTAACTTAAAAATGAGATGTCAATAATCAGTTACTGAGTTTTGTTAGTACCATGGGTGACCCTCTTGCTTTCTGCAGATCTTAGGGGAGAATGACAGTCCAAGAGCTTCTCCATGAATAAGCCATAGCCATCTGGTAAAGCCATACCACACCTGTGTCCCTGCATCTCCGAGTCTTAGATTTGAGTTCATGTCTGATTCTTCTTCCACCAATGGTCAGGCGTCAGTGGGATCGGAAGGAAACTAAGAGGGAGTCAGAGGGTAATTCCACACTTCAGGGGGGTGAACAAAAATCTCTTCTCCTTCTCCATTATTTCCAGCAAGTTCAGTTAGGATTTGAGAGGTCAAAGGTCCTAAAATGATATGATATTTAAATCGAATCATATAAAAAGATTCTGAAAGAACTGTAGAAGTTACTTTTTGCATAATATGTAGACCTTACTTTTTCCATCATACTTTTTCCATAATATTTTAAATAATGGTGGGTTTGGTTATTTGATCAAGTTCAATTAAGCTGACTCATGGTTGCATGGGGAATGAAAACATGCTCATTCACTCTCTGGACTCAGGGATGAGTATCTGAACCATTTACTTTATGCTGTGCCTGCTTGGGAAACCTAGATGTAGACATTTTAATAGAAACTTATCCGTTAGAATTGAAGGTATGCACCCTTATTAAACTGTAGCCTTATGCATTCAGAGCAGTTTACATAAAAAATATGCATGCTACATAAAAAGAGTGTTACTGTTCTTTGTGTTGGCTTTTGCTTTATTTCCTTGTTTTTGTTTTTACGTAGGCTGTTCAACTTAAAGTGTGAAAGAAAAGTTCTCATTCTCTGGAGGCTTGCATTTGTGTGATTTTTGAAAAAGGATCCACTGTCTTCCAGAAATGCATCGGATTAAATTCATCCTTTTTATTGATTAGATTGCCAGCGATTTTCTTTATTCTCTGTAGCTCTCTTCTAAGAGCGGGTTAAGGCGTGTCAGAAACCCACTCAAATCCTGTTAGAGCTGGGAGGGCTAACCGAGCTTAGGGTTTACGTGGTCAAATTGCTTTGTTTCTTTGAAATGCACACACGGCACGCTGGGCTGTGTTCTTCCTTAGAAACCTTGAAGTAAGGAGTTCTGAAACTTGAAGCTGGCGGTGCTCCCAACCACATCCTCTTGTGGTAAGTCAGGAGGTCACGTGACTCAAAGAAGAACCTGGGCTTTCAAGTATGATACTGTGTCAGATCGTGAGCATTATTTAATAATGACTGAGGTGTGAGCAGTCAGGCGAATGGCTCAAATCTTTCATCAAGAACCTTAGAAGACATTTGATCGTGAGAAGCTCTAGAGACACACAGAAGGGATTCATAGAATGTTCCTCCCGTTTGTCTTATATGTGATTTTAACATTCTAGACTCTGTTTTGAGGACAAAGGATTTTTAAAAGTCACCATTTTTATCTAAAATATTTTTAAAGGCAAGTTAAAAAAAAAAAAACAAACGGAAGATCCTTTCAATCAAATATACTATACTTAGCTAATTTGTGTCATAATGTAGAGACTATCATTGTCGGGTCTAAATTTTAGAATATTGATGCCAACATTGAAAGCAATGAGTATTTGCAGATTGAAAAAAGAGGTTTGCATTTGAGAAATTCACCTTATCTTTTTTTTCTCCCTTTCCTTCCCCAAGTGCTAATAAAAGTTGAGATAAAGTTTTAGAATACAGATTTTTTTTCCTATTGCTACCATTAGCATATTTCATAGCCGTGGTATTTCAAACTATTTTTGAGATTTTTATTATGCCTATGGGGGTAGGCAGGATAAAATAACTTAATGTGATTTTTTTCTGTTTCTTTTTTGAAACTTCAACAGGTGGCCTGTCAAAGAAATGCTTCGTTGTAATAACATTTTACTATGGTACATTATTAGCGGATGATGGTGTGAGATGTTCATTTCTGTAACAGTCAGGGAAACCATTTCCTTGCTGTGCTCTCAATTTAACTTAAATCTTATGATTTCATGTTTTGAACAAACACCTACTTAATTTCTGGCACTCACTCCCTCTCACCGACAGCCCCATTATGGTGTTGGCGAGAGGAATGTATTAAGTCAAACCTTAACTTGAGGAGGGCTAAAATCACTTAGAGCAGTGTAGCATTTCCCCCATACATTTAAAAAATATCCGTAAAAATAAATAATCTCACAGAGTCAAATACTTGGGTTTTTTAATCACAACCGCAGAAGTTCTCCACATTCCTTCGGTGCATACACAACAAGAACCAGTCCTTTGGGGGAAGACATAGATTTTGACTTATTACTCAACTCTTGACGAAAGGGGAATTTGAGTATAGAGTGACCAGCAGATACCTGAGATGCTCCTGAATCCTGCAGTGTCTTTGAGTATTTCTTTCAGGGACACGTGTGGGTGCCTTGGCGGCAAATACGCATTCCGCACAAATGTAATGTTTGGAGCACACGGTTGTAGTCATGAGAGAAAGACAACGGTTGTTGATTCTGACAAACCAAGCACCGTTGCTTCTGATGGTAGGACATCCGTGCAAGGCGGTGAATGAAGCCTGTTGGGTGCATCAGACACATTGTAGATACTCCCCTCAGCCAAATGGCTCCAGTCAAATGTCACTCATCTCCGTTCATTGCCCCATTTCTGTGCCAGTCATCTGTACGTCCAGGTCAGCGTTTCAGCTTCTCCTGGAGAAAAACATTCTGTGCCCACATAATGCTTGTGTCTACACTGAGGGCATGGCTAGGCATCCTAGCTGGGGTCTCGACCCTTGGCTTCCCTTCCCAGATGCTCCTTGTACCTACAGGGCATTGCTTGTGGCTAACTGCAGCCGTCACTTCTTCATAAGGCTGACAAGACGTGGGCTCCTGTCACTTGATCTCCCCTACCACGTGTTCATCCATATTGGCTGTTACCTGTTATCTAAACAGTCTGCTCTTGGTGTCTGTGATTTCCCCCGAGTTAGTCTCCATGCACTGGGGAACCAGACCGTGAGCATAGCCATGCCCTCAGAAGAACCCCACAGCCAGCATGCTCACTCCTGCCCTCCCCTGCCACGTGTCCTCTCTGCATGGACTCTACCTACAAACCAATATTTGGAACTCTGCGATCACAAGGGTGCACCTGCCTGCCTGACTGCCTGCCTGGAAGTGAGCCCACATGCTAACGTCTGCTTGTACACCTAATTTAGCCCAATATCCTGTGCTCATCTTTAAGCAGATGACACTAAAGAGAGCATATCCTCACTCTAATGCACGAGAGCCAACTCTACAGAGCTGGGAAATTCAAAGTTTAAAAGGCTTATGTCTGGCATTTCAATAAAGGACACCTGTTTAGTCCTACACAGATAATGGTTGATGAATCAAAGCTTGAAAGTCCTTTGAAACCTATAGGAAATGAACAGTTTTATTTAAAAGGATCCTTTTAAGATGATTATGGCCAAAATAGACAATGTCCAGAATATACATGTACCCACACATATTCATTTTATTAATGTGACATAAACATGTATTATAAAATGAAGCTATAAATAATTAGGTAAAAATGAATAGGAATTAACCTCTAAATCACAGAGGTCCAAAATACGTGCCTAGGAGTAGCGTCTGTATTGTTCACATCAAAAAAATACACGGTGTAATCATGTATGGAGTGATTAAATTTATAGAGTTTTCCATGATCCATTTATTAGAATGCCTTATCATATGATTGTGCTGAGAAGTCTTGGAGAGCATGGCGGGACATGGGGGACGGGTTTCGGGATTGGCAGGATCACTGCTTGGCATATTGGGCGGTTGGCCAAAGCCCAGGAGCCAGTCCATGTCTAGGGCTCCGTAGTTTCCTCCAAAAATCTCTCCCTGCTTTACTGAACCTCATGAGGTTATGTTTCTGGGTCTGGCTCACTCAAGGTGTCCACCATCCTTTCATGCCTGTTCAATGCTGGTGGAGTACCTAAACGTACACACACTACTCAAATGATGTCAGGGTGGCAGGCCATCCCCAAACCTGGTAGGACATCCCAGTTAGCTCCAGATTATTTGAAAAGTCCCCATTAACAGCAGGGAGAAGGTAGCCAGATTGCTGAGGAGAATCACAAAGCCAAATGTAGGGACGAGGTCCAGGGTCCTCTTTGGGAACTGGCTGTGGTTTGACCCATCCGGTTGTGTCAGTAACCTCCTCCATCCATACTGGCTGTTACCTCTTATCTAATCAGTCTGCACCAGCAGTATGTTGGCTGCAAGTCAGGTTTCCACTCCACATGTGCATTCGAATGAGTCTGGGTAGGCACATCCTGGAAAAGTTGGAGGGATATCTCCAGTGACATGAGAGAGCAGGGGATGGTCCAGGACCCGTGACTTTGGGTTCAGACTCCAATTCCAATACTGGCCTTGTGTCCTCCTGCAAAGAAAATTCTTGTTCACTTTCTCTCTCTACCAATTCCATCTTAACTAAAACGTGTTTCTGTAAAGATGAAATATGCAAGAAATGTAAAAAAAAAAAAAATAAATCACATTGTCTACTCCATAAATATTAGTTCCTCACAAATCCCCATCACAGATTTGGGGATGTTAGCTGAGACCCTCAACTCTCTTTATAATGCAAAATAAAATGAAACATGGTATATAATTTATTTCTTTTTTTCTTTAATATTTTTTCACGTCATTAAGGTTAACAGGGTACTTCTCTATGTAAACATTTGCTGCAAGTTTTCAGCCACATGAAACTGAATTCTCTTTCCATAAGTAAGCTTCTTTAGGCACTTCGCTTTGTATGTTATAGAAAACACTTCTCCTTAGGTCCCAAATAGGAAGGGATGAAATTTGGAAATGCTGCAAAGACGATTCCAAATCTCAGCTAACCTCTTGCCCCAGTTGCAACCACTCAGTTAGCCTTTAATACAACTAGAGACCAAAAATAGTTGCTTAAACGTGGATGTTTATGGGTGTGAGATTCTGGTCACTAAAAAATCCCTCCAAAGGCAGTAACGGTAAGCCAGGATTACTGGAAAGCTCAGAACACTAGTAAAGCTTCATTCCAAAGTATTTCACAGAAGGTCACAATTTGGGTTTTCCTAGGTGGAGCTAGGAGCTCCAGATTTCACTTGGCACTGCCCAAAGTGAGTGTCCCACGTCACCTTTTTTTTCTCTTATCTTGGATTAGCTTGCCCTAATATACCATTGCCCGGCCCTGCTGCTGCCTAAGCAGCCACTAAGCCTTACTGTCCTCCTTCCTTCCATGGTCTTGGGAGCCACCTTGACCACCTGGCAACCATTAGCTCCAGATTGGTGTCCCAGGGTCCACCTCCATTGTAAAATACTTTTAAAATAGTCTACATATGAAATCTCCTTCTCCAAAGGAGGTGATCCAACTTTGGTGCTTCTTCCACGTAGTTATGTGCAAACTAATCAGAATCCACAGTTTTAAAACGAGCCACTGTCTGACTTGAGAAGCTTCATGAGACATCATGAGAGGTCATGAGGCTTCATAAGGTTCCAAAACATCAATATCATTCATTGTTAATACTGCCCTTTCCAGAACTTTTGGATACATGGGTCCAAGTGAAATTTGATGTTTCTGATCCTGAGAAACATACACAAGATCTCTCCCATGTGCCTTTGGAGGATAGTGCATGGCCAGAACTTTGTCTTTTGCTGTAAGGAGCATTGCTGATCCACCATCAGACAGGAGAGAAGAATTTGCAGCTGTCCGTGTGCCATAGGGCTTGACGAATGCCGTTTTGACTTTGGCCATCTGCTTCAGAGAGGAAGGAGAAATGCTGTCATCTTTGTGAACTGTATCTTTTCCTGGTACTCTGAAGCGTGGAGCATCAGACAGGAGTCCTGTGCCTTCTTGGCCAAGCTGTGTAAGGGCAAGGTGTACTCATCCCAGTCCATCTCGGAAAGAGCAAAGCCAGTGGTCAGTCCATCTGCACAGTGACCCATTTTCTCACTGGTGGAGAACTTTGCCACTGCAGGGAACTCTAACAATAGGAAATTTAGTCTGAAGCTAGAGACTAAGGATGCTTGCTGACCCAAAGTCTTGGCCTCATGAAGATCAAGCGTCATGTTCCTTATTTTCCTTGAATGACAAATACAGCCGCCAGACATTCACTGTCATGACCAACCACCCTGCCCAGAAGTTATCAAACCAACACGTGTAGTCATGGGCTTCGTGGGCAGAGCTGCAAGCCATGGTGATGGTGTAAGCACAAGTCTCGTCAGAGAAGCCAGCTCTGTAGGCAGCCTCTCTACCCACATCAGTAGGACCAAAGATGATACAATCGACAACTTCCTTTGGGACGTTGCTTCAATGCCACAAACCAGAAAGTACTTCTCTAGCCAAACCGTGCATGGTGTTTCTTCTACAAAGTGGCTGACTGCAAAAGTAGACCATGCACACCAATCCACCACCACGACACTCCTTTGGTTGAATTTGGGTGAGGTTTTCTTTTATTTGGTCTGGGCAGCTGGGGCAGCTCTTGCTTGGAGGAGATGCACAGAGAAGTCTCGCAGAAATTCAGAGGCTCCATTGTGATGTCCTGGGAAGATTTTAAGACATACTGGGAGTAACTATCATTTAATTTTTAGGCTGAAAAAAAAATAGGGATTGTATGAAATCCGTTTCATATGTAGACTATTTTAGAAGTATTTAAATATGCTCTTTTGGAGTCTGAGTCTCTGTAATGGCCCAGACTTCTGAGTATTTAGCAATCAGGACTGGCTATGGGTTGATCAATTCAACAATTGGGAGCAATAGTCATTCTGTTCGTGATACTGTCTACTCTTGAACTACTCTTTTTCTTTTTCCTTTTCCATCTTTTTATCTTATAATAAGGTGTCAAAATATACATGCATTTTCATGTATAGAGAGCACACTCAACCTAAACTTAAAAGCATATTTATGTAAAAAAATCTGACTCGTGAACCTCTGTGTTTTAAGTCCATCCTGCAAGTTCTGTGTGTGTGTGTGCACGTGAATGCGTGTCATAGACATTTTGTATTAATATATACAAATATGTATACATATATATGTATATATACATATACATATATGTGTACACACACCTATATGTATACACACACTCATCAAAAGTTGATGGTCAAAGAAAGAGTTGATTGTCATTGTTCTATTCTTTTTTTTTTTTTTTAAACTTAGGGAGAGCTATGAGTTAACAGTTGGCATCGGCCCGGAAAGTTCTTCCATTAATGTCATTTACTGGAATGTTATATAAAACTTCCTAATAATTCCTGTCTTCCAGTCTTTTGATTTTTTGCTTCTGGAGTCTTGGGTGACAAATGTGCTTTCTTTTCATTTGTTCGATTCGTATATCTGGTTTCTGTGCTTCAGTAAAAATGCCAACTGAGGGTTTTTTTTTTTTCCTCCTTCTGTGAAGAATTTTTGCAGCACTCCAAAGGAAATACAGAAAATACAAGATAAGCTACTGCATGAAATAAAATTCATAAAAAAGCCCTTCCTGAGTGGTTCTCAAGAAGCATCCCCTCAACTTTCCGCAGAGTACTAAGTTTATCTCTTTGATTCAGTGGTACAAGGCAGCCTCCACTTTCATCCTGCCGACGCGGGGTTGTTTACTTTTCAAGTAGGTCATAAAACACCCTGTTTATAAAGCACTTAGCTACACTCCACAATGCAAAGAAGAACATGTTAAAACACACGGAAGCCCCTCCTGTGGAATTTCAGATTTAAAAGCATCACGGCACCACGGATCTTTCTCCAAAATCTGCCTTGCAGGATTCATGGTTTCAATGAAACGACGGTTTCAAAGGCAAGTCCTCCGGAATTTGCCAAAACAGGCAGACTTCTCCTCTCTTGTCCTGTGGTATTTGAAAAGAGAACTAAATACAGCACTGGCTTCTTCTAGTCTGTGTCGCAGTTAGAAAAAGTCAACTTGCTCAGTTAACATGTTTCCAGATATATTAGCCAAATATCCATCAGTGCCGTATTTTGATGTTAATTTTGTACCAGTAAACAGTGGGTGTACTAAGCGTGATTTGGAGTAAAGCGCCCCAAGGGTCTCTCAACTTTGCAGGCACTGACGTTGGGGCTGGATAATGCTTTCTCCGGGGCTGTCCTGTGCTCTGCAAAGTGAGCAGCATTTCTAACCTAGAGATTTTCCACGCGTGTAGCCTAGCCTCCCTTTTCTTCGTTGTAATAACAAAAAAAAAAAAAAAAGTCTCCTGATACTGCCAGTGGTCCACTAGGAAGGAGAATTGTCCTTGTAGGGAAGCTATGTCATTCTCAGCTTCAGGATTTTTAAGTTAGTATGGTGAGTGCTGTGACGTGTGTAAGTCTGATGATTCCCAGACCTGTACCCCTAAGGCAAATGATACACTATATGTTAATAAAAATATATTTTTTAAAATTAGTATGTTAAACCACTCTTGGTGATTCTACTGTGCAGCCAAGTTGGAGAACGGGTGGTCTCTTCCTTTGTGGTTCAAGGTCTGGTCCCCTAATCAGGAGCATCACCTGGGAGGTTGTTAGAAATGTGGATTAGCAGGATCTACCTTTGCCTTGGACCCCCAGGGCATCTTGATGCACGTCCTTCAAGGAAACATCCTCTCTGAGAATTCTGAGAAGTCCTGCTTGTGTCAGCAGTTTGCGGGGGGACGGGGAGACGTGTGCTGCAGTGTTGGAAGTCGGGGCAGGAGCCATCGGAAGGTGGAGAGTCCATCGAATTCTCTCGGGAGAGTTTGTTATCGTGAGAGACTCAAGAGATCGTGTTAGTTCTTCCTGGAAGACAGGAGAGGAGCAGCACAGAGCAGACGGATGATGAAGGAGAGCCTTCTGCTCTCGTCCTGCAGAAACTTCCTGCTCTCTCTTCCTCTCTTTGCTTCTGAGCCCTGCTTTATAGATTTTCCTTTGCCTCCGGCTGTGGTTGAACAATGTATCAGCAGATCTCGAGTTAGCTTGATGGAGCTTTGCTCCTTGCAGCCAGTTACACTGAGACCCAAAAAAAAAAAAAAAAAAAAAAAAATGATGTTCCAATCTGTGCCACTACGTTTATAAAGAAAGTTTTGTCATCACACAGTGTTGGTTCAAAGCTTCTGAAAGGCCATTTGATAAGAGCCTTTTAAGTGGCTTATAAATGAATACCTACGTCATTGTTTAATATTGCTTTTACATACATATGTGTGTGTGTGTGTGTGTGTGTATATATGCTTTTTTTTATAATTTTATTTTTTTATAAACATATATTTTAATCCCCAGGGGTACAGGTCTGTGAATCATCAGGCTTACACACTTCACAGCACTCACCATAGCACATACCCTCCCCAGTGTCCATCACCCAGCCACCCTCTCCCTACTCCTCCTGCCCCCAGCAACCCTCAGTTTGTTTTGTGACATTAAGAATCTCTTATGGTTTGTCTGCCTCCCGATCCCATCTTGTTTCATTTTTTCCTTCCCTACCTCCCAAAGCCCCCATGTTGCCTCTCAACTTCCTCATATCAGGGAGATCATATGATAGTTGTGTTTCTCTAATTGACTTTTTGCTCAGCATGATACCCTCTAGTTCTATCCACGTCGTCGCAAATGGCAAGATTTCATTTCTTTTGATGGCTGCATAGTATTCCATTGTGTATATACACCACATCTTCTTTATCCATTCATCTGTGGATGGACATCTAGGTTCTTTCCATAGGTTGGCTATTGTGGACATTGCTGCTAGAAACATTCGGGTACAGTGCCCCTTTGGATCACTACATTTGTATCTCTAGGGTAAATACCCCATAGTTATACATGCTTTTATATACAAATAAATATATGTTTGGAAATAACCCAAAAGAATGAAAAGGGGAATTAAAACCATTCTATGTTAGCGGATAGATGAGTGAGAAACGTTTTCATAAACTGATAGACCTAACTCACAGCCATTTAAATGATAATCTCTGTGTTTATATAAGAACATTCAAAATATTTGTGTCAATTAAATGACAAATACAAAACACAAATTTTATTCATGGCAAGACTGCAGCTGTAAATGTGTGCCTGCATAAGAAGGAAATGTAAGCGAAATGCAAAGAATAAGCTTAATTGTTTAAAAATCGAGATTGTGCACATTTTTCTTTGTTTTCATAAAGTGAGACAATGTATGAAAACGTGCCTATGTTTCTAGCGTCCAGGAGACCATAAATACTGTGTAATTTTTACATAAAGCTTGGGCGACACAAATTTGGGTGTTTTCTCCTTTTAAATAGTTTTCAATCCACTGTAAACAGAAATACAATATAATGGTTTCGAGTATACCCAGGTGTGAGAAATATGAAACCATCACTTTGTCTATAGAATCAGGTGTTTTTAGGGTCCCTGGTTAAGCTATTTTTTATTTGTGTTTTCGTTAGCAAAAACGCGGATGTGAATGACTTGGTTGCTCCTGTGTTCAGAGCCTTGCTGGCATTCATGCGACTTTTTGAACTAGGCTGGCTGTCTAAACGTCTGCATCTTGATGCATGAAATAGTTATGCGTATAACACAATGGGTGCCAAGGTTTTGTAAAAGTTATGGGGGACATTGACACACAAAGCTTAGCTCGCTGCCTGACAAATTATTATCACTTAATGGATACCCATTGTCATGCCTGTTGCTTCCGTTATACGTCAGCAGCAAATTCCTGTGTGAGAAGATAGCAATGAGGTCATCATCTCCTTTTTACAGATTTTCAGTTTCAGTGTTTTACCGTGGGACATATGCATTCATATTTGACCTGTATTTATTAACATGTGTTAAGTGTCAAGGCATACTTAATGAACCTCAGTTTATGAAGATGATTTAATGAAAGTGATAGAAGCATGCTCACAGATTCTTGAATCGCTGTTTAAAATTTTGGCTTGATTGAACACACACAAAGGCAAACTCATTTTTTAGGAGGCCCTAATTGAAAAGTACATCTCATTAACCGAGTTTTCATTAATTTAGAGTGCCATGTTTTGTGGTCCCTTCAAAGTGTGTTCCTGGGAAGATGGCGGCACCACACTGGGGTTCAGTGTCTACTTCCTGTAATGAAGCATTCAGGTTCCTCAAGCTCAGGATTCCTCTCCTGGAACTTACCCCACAGCCCCTGAAGGCTTCCATCCCAGCACATCTGCTTCACCCCGAAGGACCTCAGGTCGGGCAGAACTGATGAAAATAGGGTAGTGTTCCTTCTCCTGTTGCGCTGTGAGTAATAATGTTTCCTTCTTCTCTGACCCGGGATCTCTAGTCTTCTGCCAACACTCATGAAACTGTGGCGGGGGGCCTGTTGACTTGCAGGTAGAGAATCCTCTCCACTCCTTCAGGTCTTGACGTGTGCAGGTGTCCACGTCTGGAAATACTCAGAACGAGATGCTTCTGTGGCACTTCCGAATAAACATTCTCGGTATTTAGAAGCCCCACTTTGTCCCGTAGTGTCTGGGTTCTCTTTGCAGATACTTTCACATCCACTTGATTCATGTTGTTTTATGCTACTTGCATTTTTTAAGGATTTTAAAAAAGATTTTATTTGTACGTAATCTCTATAGCCAACATGGGGCTCAAACTCACAACCCCAAGATAGAGTCATGCTCTAGTGACTGAGCTAGCCAGGTGCCCCTATATTACTTCCTTTTCTTAATTCTAATCATCCATGATGAGCTGTTTGGTTCAGTTAAAAAAAAATTGCCTATGAGTGTGTGTGGATATATATATATACGTACAAATCAACATTTATATTATGTTTTTTTGCAAAGCCCAGGAATTTTTTAAATTTTTTAAAAAATTTTCTTCTTGATACTAATTAAAATGGTTCTTAATCTTGGCAGTGGCACATTAGCCCAAAGGAAGGGTACATTTAAAAAGTGCAAGTGCTTGCATAGAACAACTATAACAAAATCTCTTATTAAATCTCTTTATGTAATTTTTAACATGTATCCAAATTTGAAAAGCATTGGACTGACTTTGCAAAAGGAGATGCCTCGCCTTGCCTCACTTTTGTGCTTCCCAAACTTTAAGACCCATATGGATCACCTGGGAATCTTGTTAGGTTTTAGGATGACATCGGGTCAGTCTGGAGAGGGGGCCGGTACTCTGCTTTAATACCAGGTCCACAGTTGAAGTCATTGCTCCTGCTCCAAGTTGAAACGTTGAAAACAACGTCCTCGTGACAATTCTCATCAAAGATTGTGAAAAACAAACCAGTATAAAGCAAAATTTAACTCAATGTTCAAATATTTCATCTATGGAGATGTAGAACACGTTCTTAAAAGACTTTTTCAAAAAGAGCAATGAATGAAAACCAGGGACTAAGACAAAGAGAAAAATGGCTCTGCCAGGAAGGGAGCAAACCATCTCTCTCTATCCAATGCACTGAGTTTTGCTGCGTAAATCAATGTCTGCTACAGAAGAAAGCTCACGGAATTAGAAAGTTGTAATCAGCTGAAGGCTCCCTGCCTTGCCTTGGCATTTATGTCCCTGAAAGGGGCCATTATTCTGGGAAATGGTCTCTTTGTGTGGCATGATGTTCATTAGAACTGCACTCTCTCTTCCCTCATATTTCTTTAGTGCCCTGTCCTGGAGAGACAAACGTTGAAGTGAACTGTTCCATAACACTCTTACCATGTGGGCCGTTACAGGTGGTCTTAATGTGGTTTTAAAAGCAGAATAATTGAAACACAGGAACAGTATGAGGTCTAGAAATTCTTTTCTGTTCATTTTTTTTTCCCTAAACAGTGAGTCAAGTTCCAAAGGCAAGGAAAAACACAGATGACAATATGGTGTGGCTGAAATCTTATTCACACGTGTGTGCATGCACACACACACACACACACACAGAGGATAGAGCGATGAATCCACAAGTGTAATTTCAGGTATGGGTATGGCCTGAATTCATACCCTGAAAACACAGGGTGTGAATAATGAACTAAGTGTATCAACACAGAGACGTGCATCCCTGGGTCTTCATTGATGGGATGTTACTCTTGCTTGGAATATAGCAGTGAGAGAGAAAGTGTTGTTCAGAGGTGGGTAGACATGTCACAGAAGGTACGTGTCACGCTGTACGTTCAAAAGGCCTAAAATTTATAGAAAACTGTGAACCTGACCTAGAAAATGCAATACAAGCCTTTAGGATTGAAATAATTAGACAACTGTGTAATCTGGTGTGATAGGAGCTTATGGCAATGGTCAATATCCAGTGACTTCATAGGGAACATCTTTGCTTTGCTTTTTTACACTCCCCTCCCCTCCCCTCCCCTCTTCTCCCCATTACTTCCCTCTCCTCCCCTCCCCTCCCTTTCCCTCCCTTCCCCTCCCCTCCCCTTCCTTTCCCTTCCCTTCCCTTCCCTTCCTTTTATTCTCTTCTTTCCTCTCTACAATCTACATGGGGCTCAAACTCTTGACCCCGAGATGAAGAATCTCATGGTTTTTCAACTGAGCCAGCCAGCTGCCCCCAGAAAATGTTTTTTAAACAAAAACTCGCAAGTGACATTCACCATAATAATGGGCCACAGAAGGCTACTTTCTGTGATGAACAGAGATAAGAGAGTCTTACCTCCTGAGATTTTGACAAAACACATGGAAATGAAATAATATGTCTATGTTTGGACGCATGTATGAGCATACAAGTTTGTATGTTTGCAAATATGCCTGCACCGTGTGTGTGTATTTGCAGTCATAGAGGCACACATGTCTTTGTGCATATCTATACATACATTTTTTTCTTCACATGTGCAATTTTTGCATTTCCACAAAACCTTGTGAAACACTTTATTTATCTAGCTGACGGAGTGGGGACTCTGAGAGCTTGAATAAATTGTAATGTGTCCATGAGCTAGTCCCGGATAGAGATGGAAATTAACCCACTATATATTTGTTTAACGTATTAAGCAGGGACGCCTGGGTGGCTCAGTGACTTAAGCATCTGCCTTTGGCTCAGGTCATGGTCTCAGGGTCTTGAGATAGAGCCTCGCATCTGCCTCCCCGCTCAGTGGGGAGTCTGCTTCTCTCCCTCCCTCTGCTACCACTCCCCCTGCTTGTTTCTTTCTCTCTTCCCCTGTCAAATAAATAATAAAAAATGTATTTAGTGAATTTACCTATGTGCTTCCCCTTCCTGATTCCAAATGAGTTCTTGCACCGCAGATGTTATACACTATGAAATCACAGACCAAACGGGCCTGTAGTGGGAAAAGATAGAAAAAGAAAGGAATGGTTTCCCGTGCCTATCCTGATGCGGTAGTGTTGTCCCTAAAGAGGAGTTACCTCTTATCCAGGATGGAATTTGTGATGAGCTCATCTCTAACCCTATGGACTGTGCTGAGTTAGGTGTAACTGTTCTCAGGTCTTCTGTGAGGAAACAGCCCTTGAGATGGTAAGCTCTCTGCTGGTCAAACAGCTAGCAGGTGGCAGAGCCCCTGCCTCACTGCTATCTACAGGGCCTGCTGGGCCTGTGGGCTGCCCTCGCTTTCCTCCGTGGTTTGAGTTTCGTAATCCCTGCACATCCTGTCATGCAGAGAACAGGCCCGTCCCCGTCACCCGGTGGCCCTGCGCCAGCCGTGGGTTTCTTGCCCATCTCCATTCCCCGTTGCCAGCTCTGCACACGGTTTCAGACATGTGTTTCTCTGTGAGCAGTGACCAGTTCTCGTTCCCCTTAGTTGCCCTAACAGGTTGGCACGAATGCAGCCACTCTGGGACCCTGCATTCACCCAACGAGAATGGGGGATTCAGAGCCTCATAAAATCAGAGCGAGAGGGCTGGACGCAGCATCCTTTTGCCTCTGGCAGGTTGCAGCGTTTCTACTGATCAGATGCTGTTCCGTGGACGGGTCATGTGGCCTGAGCCACAGACCTCACTATGGGGGCCCTCTGCATCACAGCCTCGTCAAGGATCCCTTACTTCCTATCGTACAACTTTTTCTTTCGTTTTTGTTCTTATCACCTTGCGATATTGGGCTTACGTGGATAGTCTATGATTCTGTTCGTGACCCTTCTGTGCGTCTAGACTCAACATCCCTGCCCTGCAGCCCCTGAACTGAGATACTCCAATGAGTCCGATGATAAGACTCCCAGGGGCCTGAAAATGGGTAAATCATCCGTTCCCAAGCCTGGTCCTCCATGAACTACTCTGAGCTCAATGAACCCTATACTGAACGCTTCTTTGGGTGTCACCGTGGGAAAGGGTTCCTGTGGAGGTTTGAGGAACGGTGTGGAGTATCACGTGACCGCCCCAGTGGGTCCGTGTTGCTATGGTGTGGCGTTGTTAAATAGTTGTTAACCAATAAATAAAAGAGAGGAGAAGGCAGGAGATGAAATTTGCTTGAAACTCAGGGAGTGTTCTTCGACTAGGTGACATGCTTTGCATTCTTGCTAAAGGAAGTGTGACGAACTAGGACAGTGCTTTTGTTTTCATTGATTGATTTGGTTCTCAGATCTCTTGAATAATACATTTCAACAGCAATGTCTGGCCAAATCAGGCTTCTTCAGTGGTGACGTGAGAATTTCTGCCCCCGTCTTCGTTCTTTTGGGTTGCTGTAATGCATACTATGGACTTGAGGGTTCATACGTAAGAATCCATTTCTCATTTTTTAGAGGCTGGAAATCCAAGATCAGGGCACTGGCAGACTCGGTGTCTTGTAAGAGCGTGTTTCCTGGTCCAGACATGGTCATCTTCTCGCCATTGCCTCCCACTGCAGAAGGGGTGAGGGAGCCCTCTGAGGTGTATTTAATAACGGCACTGAACCCATTCTGAGGGCACTATCCTCTTTACCTAATCACCTGCCAATGGCCCTGCTTCCAAATACCATCCCATTGGGGAACGAATGTAGGAGGTGATTTTGGAGGGCCATTAACATTCAGACTTTAATAGTTCTTAAGGCTGAGCTGGCTTCGTGGCGCCATCTTGACTGAGGGTATGACATAGACAGGGGAAATGAACTGGGAAGCCTACCCCTTTTTCCTGGTAGACTGTAAGCAAGAGTGTGCAGCGATTAGAAACCAGGATCCTCATTTCCCTCAACTGTTTTAGGATGGAGCTGTATAAACATTGAGATCATATGAGAATGCTCTAGTGTACTAGATCTTGTCTCCGTAGTGTCTGCTGGGGCCATGACTGAGCCATCAGAGAAAGCCGATTCTCACGATGGCTCGTAGTCTCACGTGGTTACAGACATGTCATCTGAAGGACCTGTCTCTGTAGGTTGGGGCGTGGCCTGTGACTCAGGTGAGTTTTTGTGTGACATATAGGGAATGAATTTTATGCAAGTGTAATGAAGAGATAGGAGGTGCTGAGAGGGTTAGAGGGTCAACAGAGGCCGGCAAGAGGGAGGGAAGTCTTTCATGTACATCTTGTAAACCAGAGACCTATGGCACATGCTCCCAACAGGATAGACTCCCCTGATATATAACTGAGTCCAAGAGCCAGACCACACAGTTTGCTTTTGCTGCAGAGAAGAGTGAGTATTCAGGGAACCCATGTGGATCTAAGCCTTCCTTCTCCTGAGCACCATGAGTCATGATAGTTTGCCTGAAGACGTGGATGTCATTGTTGTGAGAAGCAAAACTTGGGGCAGTGGGGATGAAGACTGAGGCTTTACCCAAAAGTCCAAACCATACAAGAGATGGAATGGAAGACACTGTCATGCTCTGGTTTGATGGTTGGAAAAGTGGGATCAGCTCCCTCTCTTAATCAGGTGGGAAGGATTAGATCTACTTTTCGACCAATCCAGAAGTCATACACTTCCTTTGCAGCTCTGAGTACAGAATGAGAACATTTTCCCATGGAGTAGAGGGAGCGGGATGTAGGTTTCTAATCTCATTCTCTGATACCGTGCCACGGTGTAAACTATGGATCAAGAAATCGCCTTTTCAGTAAAGCCCACAAAGTAACCTTGGCATATAGGTCATTTTCGTGCACAGGTTGGAGAGAATTCAGAGTTTAATCATATCCTCCGTTTCTGGTGGCAGAAGAAGGGCGACCCTTCGGACATGTACACGAAGAATTCTCTTTAGGCTGGGAGTGAGTTGGAAGGACTGCCTTGCTAAGTTTACGTCGTACACCTCTAGCCTTTCAGCTGGCTCCAGGCACTGCGGTTCCCAGGCAGTCTTTATGACAGACGCACTGCGGTGCTGACTATCAGAGTGAACACTTGGGGTTGTATTATTAAAAACATATTTTTTGCTGGAGAGTTTACCAGAATGAAGCGTCTTGCTCCTGTTGGTCTTGGGAGAGGTCTGGCTAGTTTACAACAGCACAATTAGAAAACTCTGGGAACACAGTCATTTATCTGTGCACATCCGTGGTGCTCACACCCAGATTTCTTTCTTAGGGTGTGTTTTGAAAAATGCATGGTTTGTAGACTAAAATAATCTCTTCAAAGACTGCTGCAAGTGGGTAGCTTAAACAGACGATGAACTCAGAGCTGTTTTTTATTCCCTTAATGGTTGAATCGCTACGGGACTCTGTGCCATCCTCCACACCATCGTCACAAAGAGAAGCCTTTTATTTTCCCAGATCTGTGCCAGGGAAACATTCTGTTTGACCACGGCCCATTTCGAGAGGGAGGGTCATAAGGGCCTTGGGCAATTTTAAGTTTGAATAATTGCAGATGAACAAAGGATGGATGCAGATACCTTAATCTGATTGTTCATTCATCAAAATCCAATTCTTCAGAGGAACTCCGGGTCAAGTTCACCAACTCAATTTACAAAATTGCTCTGCAACATCTCACTAAGTTAGAACTTGTCCATAGGAAACTTGGAAACTTTGGAAGAAGGAGGCAGGCATTTGCTCTTAATGGAATACGATTTTATGTAGACTGTGAGGTTGTTTCCAGCATATGCACACATGCGCTTTTTAAATCCCACGGTAACCCAAGAAGTGCTTCCAGCAGAGCAGCCCGCCTCTGAGAATATTGGGGGATTTCCTGATGGATTAGGTCCAAGAAACATTTTCCTTTCCCAGAGAAACATTACCATATATTTTCTTATAAAAGTTTCTTACAGGTTTCCTTTTCACGTTCTTCATATATCAGTAATGAAGTTTATTTTAGATGTGAGGGGGAAAGTCCATGTTCTTTATTTTTTTTTCTATTAATCACCGATTATCCCATCACACTGACTGATGAGTCCCTTTGTTCATGCACAATATGTAGTGCTATCTGTATATTGATTTGTATATTTCTGGACTAGCTCATCCTTTCTTTTCTGATGGTGAACTGTCCAGTTTTGAACCAACAATTATAATCGACTATTGAATGTATTAAGGCTACCTTAACATGTTTTTCTATAACTTTACTAGGTGTCATAGATTTTTATTTTTAAGGTTTTATTTATTTATCTGACACAGAGAGAGAGAGAGCACAGACAGCGGGAGCCATAGGCAGAGGGAGAAGCACACTCCCCGTTGAGCAGGGAGCCTGACTTAGGGCTCAGTACCGGGATCCTGCGATCAGGACCTGAGCCGAAGGCAGACACTTAACCGACTGGGCCACCCAGGTGCCCCTAAGTACCATAGGTTTTATGATTAACCATAATTTTTAAAAAATATTCATTCTAAGTCATTTCTCATCTCTTTAAATGTCATGTGACTTGTGTTTTGATCGTGCGGTAGCCCAACTTGAACAGTTCTAGCATCTGTTCAGTACTTGGCCCGTGGACTATTTTTGGTTTTCCACAGAGCAATTATTTCATCCACAAGCCATGGCCTTCATTTTAATTTCTTATCCTTATCCTTTTTGGCTAATGCCAAAATAAAGCATTATTTTATTCTATATCTGTATTCTATTCTGTATCTACTCTATTCTATATCTATTCTATTCTATATCTATATTCTATATCTATATATCTTCTGTGCAGAATACAATAGAAATGATTCTGTCTTACACTTGTTATAAACTCTGCGTTTGTAGTACTTCATTAGGTAAGATGTTTACTTTTCCTATGTCACTAATGGTCAGTACCATGAATGAGTGTTGAATTAAATGTTTAGTAAATTTGCTCTAGGGAGACATGACTTTTTTTCTTTTTTCTTAAGAAACATCATATCTGGGCTACCTGGTCGCTCAGTTGGTTAAGCGACTGCCTTCTGCTCAGGTCACGATCCCAGGTTCCTGGGATCGAGCCCCCCCATCAAGCACCCTTCTTAGCAAGAGTCTGCTTCTCCTTCTCCTTCTGATCCTCCCCCTACTCATGCCCTTTGCTCTACCCCCCCACATCAAGTAAATAAGAAAAAATCTTTCAAAAGAAAATATCGGGGCACCTGGCTGGCTCAGTGTTAAATCCTGTGCTTTCGGCTCAGGTCATGATCCCAGGGTCCTGGGATCGAGCGCCGCATTGGGCTCTCTGCTAGGCAGGGAGCCTCCTTCCTCCTCTTTCTTTGCCTGCCTCTCCGCCTACTTGTGATCCTGTCTGTCAAATAAATAAATAGAATCTGAAAAAAAAAATTATCATATGTATATTATAATCAATAATAAGTTAGGTGTATAATATTATAAGTTCATTCCAGTCCTTGTGAAGACTAAAAATTAGCCTGTTTTTACAAAGATACTGTTGAATAGATTAAAAAAACAATTTGGCAATTCATCCTTAGGAATTATGATGTCGTTGACATATTTGATAATTGGCTACTGAGTTATGAAATATAATGTTTCCATGTTACAGTTCATACTATGGACATGGAGTCGGTCAGTGGTAGCATTGAGATCACGCCACACATATTAATTGACTTATTTAATATCTTGCATGACGTTGATCAATATCGGTGGGTAGAACCACAACATTTCAAGAACAGTGTGTCTTGTATAAATTAGCTATAGTATCATGTCAATGCAGTGTTCATACAAACGATGTGCCTTTCCCGGCAGGCGCCCGTTCCATGAAGGCAGTGAGTGGCCCAAGATGTTGATGAAGGAGGCATTGGACGTCGCACAGAGCAGAACGGTGTCGCTGGACTGAATCAGGTGGCTTAGTCCACTGGGGGTCATGGGATAAATCAGCTTGACCTTCAAGTCTGTGTTTCAAATATAGCTTCTGATTGAGCCTGCTTCCTCGTTTCTAGTTTACCTGGGGCCACTCGCCTGTGTTTGTTCTCTGGAATTTCCAGTCCTGCTATAGTTTGCCTCGGTGGTGGGGGTGACGTGGGTACAATTTTCCTGTGAGACACCCCTCAAGGTGACTTTCAGAAAAGACTGCCCGTCCGTTCAGATCGGATGGTTAGGCATCGCTTCCCAGCACATCCGCTGCGTCGCAGTCATACAAAGACCTTCTGATCTTTAGGATGAGAAAGTGGCCTGCCGGGAGACCTCCAGTCATCCCGTTCTGAAATCCTCTGTCAGTAAATGGTCCCTGTGTCTCATTGGGTCCCCCGCTCAAGACATATATTTACTTTTAAAAAAAAAATACCTCTGTGTTTTGTTCAATTCACAAAGAGCTGAGTCTTCTCCAGAATGACGTGACGACTTTGAGTGAGGACCCATCTGGGCAACATTCTTCTTTATGGTAACGACCCAGAGGACCGTCTGTTCATTTGTAAGAGCTGATTATTTGCTTGCAAGGACTGAGTTCGTGTTCTTTCCAGTTTGTTTCCTCTTCTGACGAGGAGTTCAAGGTTGCTACTCAGGCAGGAGTCACGTACTCAGGCTTCTCATGCCTTTTTGCATCTGGAGAGATGCATTTATTTAAGGCACAAGTGTAGGTGGCTATTCCCTTGGGACAGACAAATTTCCATCTATTTTGTGCAAAAAGAAGCCGAAATACAGATTCTGGGAACTCCTTTTCCTTTATTGACTTAGGGCCCTTATTTCACAATAAAATAAGGTATTCAAGAGAACCATTGCATTGAAATGAAATTCTCAGGGATTTCCTGAGGTTCTGATTTTAAATGTTTCCAAAGAACCGTTGTGTTGTGAGGTCCTTTTAGGTTGTTAAAGAGAAAACGTCAGCTGCTGGTGACAGTGCTGACCTCTCTTCATTCCTTATTTCCAAGGGCTTTTAAAAAATGAATTCTTGCCATTTCATAAATTTTGCATCCTGATATCCTGCATTGAAAATAACAGCAGCCTGGAAGGGAGACCCTCTTTGATGGAAGAAATAGTTTGTACAATCCGTTAGATTTGGGGCGGCTAAAACGTTACATGCTGCTAATTTCCCTCCAGCGTTTTCCTAAGGAGAAACAAGCCGCTTTAGGTTTATATCCTAAGAGCTTGAAACATGAGGAAATGAGATTTACGTTGGTTTGGTGCTACTCTCTGCTTGGCCAGGATCCCAAGCTTTGGGACTATTTGTATGGGCATGGTTTCCTTCTAACCGAAGACCTCTTTCATGAAGCTTGCTGGCGGTATTTTTTCTAATACTATAGTCTCATAGCACTGCTGGGAGAATGACGCTTAAGAAATCACTCTCAGATCTGAGACGGAAATTGAGACAATGTTTCTTCTCCTCTGTTATGACCGCTATGCCTGGAGCTCGGGGCCAAATTTGTATATGATTTTAGATTCTTGAGCTTCCTTTTTTTTAATGTAAGTGTTCACTCTTCCTTTAACTTTTTGGCTTTTCCCTTCTTAGTCAATTCTTAGTGGTTTGGGATTTCCTTAATCCAAATCATTTATTATGGAGCATTTTCAAATATTTGTGTTATAAAATATTAAACAGATCACCTTTTAGTATGATAGTAAACGAAGATCGGTTTATAGTTTTTGAAACTTCATCTAATCTTCATGTATTCAAGAGTGCTAGACCAGACACCAGCCGGTGTTTTGTGTTTGGGTCCAGAGAACAGATTCTTTTGGCTTTGGGGACCTGGGGTTCCCCCTTGCCACTCGTGGTTGTTGTAAAGTGGGATTAGCCACAGAGAACACGTGACCAAGCAGGCAAGGCCCTTTCAATAAAACTTGATGTAGGAACAGTAACCTTTGCATTTCGTGTAATTTTCACACGCCATGAGATCAAGTACTTCTTTTCATTTGTTCCCTGATGGTGGAAACGTGCAGTCTGCCGTCTTAGCTTGTGGGGTGTACAGTAACACGCCGTGGACCGTGGGTCCATTTCCCAGTCGCACTCTGCGTCCCAGCCGGGACTGAAGTTGACAAAAGGCCCATCGTGGTTTGTATCTTGTACCTATCTCGAAGAGAGGATCCTATCCAGGGGGTAACTGGTAGGGGTGCCCATGCTGTGTCCTCTCCACTCCCTACCTAGAAGGGGGGACCTGACAGTCCTGCACTCAGAGCTCCCGAGTTGCTCAGGCACCTGGACAAATTCCAGAGACAAACTGTCATTGTCCCATGGATTTAGCTTGACAGGACACTTTCTTTTGTCTCCTTGAGGGACAGTATCTGGGAGTCATTTATAGTATTATTCAAGAACACGTTTGCAAAAGAATCGCATATGACATAACTCAGACAGACCCTTTACACTCATTAAAAATCCCTGAACTAGTTCGCAGTAACACCGAAGGGCAGCGTGGCGATTTGTTTCGTTGATGGTTTTGTTTGTTTGTTTGTTTGTTTCATAAAACAAAGAAATCATTTAGGTTTACTTAATGATAAGCTCATTCTGCCTTTTAAAAAGAAAAGTATGACCTTTCCGTGAATACATTTCTCTGGCCTGTTTTTTTTTGGAAAATTTCCACAGTCTTGTGATAAATGTTGATTTCCGGCAGACCCAGTGTGATAATGTCCCCCACATAACCTTCACTCTGTCATGGCAAGAAATGTGCTGTCGCCTCCTAGCACTGCCGTGGGATCCTTCTCAAATACCACCAAAGACTTCCTGATGACAATTTCAACAGAATGTTCTCATTTCTCATCATATATGGTGGAATAACACAGTCAGGCCCATGATGGAACTCTATGGCTACGGGTTTTGTCACCCCAAGTCCTGGTGGGTAAGGCTGGTACAAGTTTTTCAGATCATTGCCTCCGAACATCAAATTCATGATTTAAAGATTGCCCACCAGCCCCACTTATCTACCTAATGAGCAGGAATTGATTACCAATTGTATGCTAGATTTTGTGCCTGGCTCTAGGGAAACAAATGTTTCTGCTGTTCTCTGACACATTAATAATTAACATGGAAACGCATTCTTCATTTATCTGGATTCCATCTTTAAAAAGTGTTGGGTTAGCTCCTGAGTACGGTTGAGTGTTAGGCTACAATTGTGTAAATCAACAGTAATCTAGACCTGCCCTTTTCCTACACCACAGTGAGCACTTGGATGTCATTGTCAAGGTTTCTGAAACTCTCCAAATGATAGGTTCTGCATTGCTTAAGTAAAATTTTGCCATACGTACCCAAATTATGAAATATGGTAACTGGACACACTTTGAATTAAGTTACCACTTAATGTGTGAATATAAGATGAAATAAATGGAAGCTAATCATTTCAATATGTATTTTTCAGTGTGACTGTAACTGTGGCATTTATACCCAGGTAACAGACAATTAAATACCCAAACATGACTCCTGCATACATTGAAATGTTAAAATTAACTCACACGAGACAGCTTCAAACGCTGATTGCATCATCTGCAAATGACTGTAATCGGACTGCATAAATATTGATGAACTTCTCAAGTTTGGAGTTGCTACTGTTGAGTTTTGCTGCGTTCCTTTTGCATTGCTAAAATGGGAATTCTTCTCTGGATCTCGGGAACTTGCCGTTATTAACGTGGCCCAGATAGGTCCCACACAATAATGTACACGCTAAGAAAAAAACGAGAGTGTGAATAGAATGATGGTAAATGCATTTAGCTCAGTCTGTCTCTTAAGTGCGCCTGAAAAGTCAGTCTTTTCGCAGAACCTGCAGACGTAGCCAGAGACAATTATTTTGTGCTTAGACACTGTCCGCGATCTGGATGAACTTTTGGTTGTACTAAAAATTAAAGCAGTAATCTGCTTACTTCTCCGTGTCCGTGCCCCTGGGATGAAATATTTGATGAAACGTACATTCCGCGTATAGATGTCTTCTGAAGCTGGAGACCTAACACTCAGGCATTGCTGTAATGGGCTTTTTATTTGTTTTGTCTCTAGAGGTGGGAGCATGCCAGATGGGTGTCAACTTTGTTCTGCACCTTTGGGACAGTTTCCATGTATTGCCATTTTTCTAAGCAAAGTTACTTACTAAAGGACTGGAAAGGTGTAACAGAACTCTTTGTTTTTTTCTGTGACAAAAGGGTTCAGATATTCTTTTTAAAAAAATTACTCCCATCTACTTGGAGTTAATGACATTTTATTCTAAGTCAGGTATTGTTAGTACGGTTTTTAAGTGGACCTCCCATGGGCATCCACTGGCATATATAGACGTGCACAGAGCCCTAAACAAAAGTGCTCCTCACTCCTGTCTCCTCCCTTTGTGCCGTGAAGCTGTTCCGCGTTGTATGCAGACTCGCGTGTAAATTAAACATCACAATCTCACGTTGAACGAATTCGGCCAAATGGAATACATGGTTCAGTCGGTCGCCCGTGTGGCACCAGATCCCACCCAGACATCTGACACAGCCTCACCCATTGGTAAGGATGTTACCCACAGAAGCATGCAACAGAATTAAGTCACACCGTTGCATGTAAAGTGGTTTGCGCTGGGGGAAGGAATGTTGTACCTGACAGCCTGTGGATAGGAGGCTCTCCCTTTAGAGAACAGGGGCCCAATCAGAACAGACTCCAGGAAGAGTCCTGTGTCCACGAACATGCTGGTTGGGCAGGATACCGTTTGAATGTGGACGGCGTGCTGACAGTTTTGGAAAAAGTCTTGACTGGGTTTCTGGGGTGGGAGATTGCGAACACCAGACGTCCTGCTGATCTTTGTGGAGCTCCCGCTGTACGGTGGGACACGAATGTGGAGTTTAACTCGCTGGGGTGACCCAGCCCATCTTCACACCATCCCCACAGGTCACCTTGGAGGTGTTCTCTGACCATCCCCACAGGTCACCCCGCAGGTGTTCTCTGACCCCAGGAAGGAGCACGCTGATAGCACTGGACGCCTACTTTGCCGGTGAGCCTCAACCCGCCAGGGCTGGAGCTGTGATGAAATGTGCCAGCTTCAGGGCACCTGGGTGACTGTGTCGGTTTAACATCTGCCTCTTAATTCCAGCTCAGGTCATGTTTTCCGGGTCGTGAGATCGAACCATGTTTTGGGCTTTGTGATTGGCATGGAGCCTGCTTAAGATTCTCTCTCCCTCTCCCCCTGCCCTATCCCACCCCCTTGCTCATAGGCATGTGCTCTGTCTTAGGGGTAAAAAAAAAGTCCCGGTTTCTTGGCTCCTTCGTTGGGCACCGTTGAGACCTGTTCTACAGTGTCTTGGAGGATCGGGACCCTGTTCTCTAAATGGATATTCACTTGTTAACACCACACTTGAAGGAGCCTCATGTTGCCATCCACTCAGCTGGTGAGTGGACACACAATTCGACACAATAAGTAGAATTTTGATCCTGAATTTTATGAGATTCGATTTAAGCTTCTGCATTATCGTTTGACACCCCCCGCTCCCCAAAACACAAATACAGTACCCACTGCTTTGCTCCATCCATCAGCCGTTGTGTTATCTGCTGTCTGGTTGTGGGTGTCTTTTGGTGAGATAGTACGCTGCACATTTCTGGTTGAAACAGTAATTGTATCATGTTCTCATGTTCTGATTCTGTGGGCCAAGGAAGAGAGATCGATGATTTTCTCTCTGGCTTCAAAGATACGATGTTGGACTGCAGTTCCGAAAAGTTGACTGTGCTTATTTAGTTCATCAAGAAAACACTCAAATCCTCTGTGATTCTGCCTCCCTGAGCCAATTCAGCTCTTGGCAGGCTTTGGGAGGAAAATGGTCCAGCAGCTCTTGGCCTCTCCGATTCAGCTGCCAGCACCGAGGGAAGGATGCTGCCCATTGTTCTAACCTTGAACTGAGGGATCTCTTCAGCCAACATTCAGGATTTCCCTTGGAGCTTTAGCTAGAGGTCTTCATAAAATGAGATGGAAAAAATATTTTAAAAGTCAATAGCAATAGTAACGTTAAAAAAAATTTAATGCCTTGAACGTTTGAGAGCACAAGGGACAATCTGCTGCTCAGAGTCAATTTCCTGCAGAGTATAGCAGGAGTCCTGTGTGACTATGACGTCACCCCAGATGTAGACTGGTAAAAACCATTTTCTGGGTATGGGTAATTAGGAAACAACCTGCTTGCAGCCATCAAAGCCATCAGGAAAGGGATGACGCACACGAATCGAGTCACTGTGCTACAAAGTCTGGGTTTTAACATCACACTGAACTTTCCTGAATTAAAAAAAATCTTACATGATATCTTAATTGTCTCTTTGCTTCTAGTTTTATCTTGTAAAGCCTCTAGTACACTAGAGTTAATGCATAGACATTTTTGAATGAAAGAAGGCATTGTGCGTGTGTGTATATGTGTGCATGTGTCTTTCATTCCACTTTGTTTCTTTGTACTAATCCCTGATTACTGTGTTGCACATACACTTTCTTTTACGTGGTCTTAGTGATTAAACAGAAAAGAGCTTCCCCCTGTGTTGCTAAGAGCAACACAACTAAAGTAATACGAACCAAACAGTCAACATGGGGAACGTGCATTTTTTGCTTTGTTGGAGAGGAGTATTTAAGGAGGCATTGCCGTTTGCAGACTTACATGTAAAAGACACAGTGTGGAAACTGATGGATTTCTTTCAACAATTCCAATACTGTCTCACCTGCCCGATTTCCTCCCTTGTGATCTAAATAAACACATTTGGGAATAACACTCAGTATCCCAGACAATTCCTTCTTCGAGACTTGAAACTGAACTTTTACTTACTAGAGTGAAGTTAATATGTAATGAGTGTAAAACTTTGTGAGTGGAAAAAAAAATCTAATTATGGATACTGAGTGCTGTTATGGACAGATGTTGGATGATCATACAAGGAAAAATTGGGATTTATACTGATGTTGTACATGTCCTTACCAACCTTTAACTGGAACTTTGCCCTTTTCCATCAAATGTCCCACATTTCCAATTCTCTACACCTTGCATGGGTGCTTTAATTTCTGTGATTTAAATACCCAGGACACGTCATTAAAACAACATTCTTCTCCAGGGGAAGCCCCGTGACACAGCATTCACAACATAAAGTGATTAACCTGTAGAGACCTTCGTTATCTTTCTAGTGTATTTGACCGGGAGATGGTTGACCTAAAGCTAATCTTATCTATTATTTATCATTTTTTGGTTGTCACTAGATTGCCTCATTCCCAGGTCTCAAGTGTTATGGTAACAATTGTTTGTTTCTTCTGCTAATTCTTTTTCTATCCTAACACCTTCTTCTAACTATCAATTTTACATAAAAGGAATGATAACTTAAGTGATTTTTAAAATGAAGAATTGGATCTCTTCTAATGCCTTTTATGACCAAGAGTCTTTGGTTAATGCTTAATAACTTTTACTGTCAAGACTTTCTCTTTCATCTCATACCTAACCTTCCCTTGTTGGCACTTAAATTCATTTATTTGTGTTCTGTGAGGATTAAGAAGAGTTCACCAGAATTCTCTCCAGAGTAACCCTTCATTTGCTTGATGACAGTTACTGAGTTTGGCTTCTGAGGACATGTCTCCAACCTTCTTTGCCTTCCCTGAAGTCCACGTTCACTGCTGCTCCCATAGGTTGTGCTAGACCCATGCGGTGATGTTACAGAAGTAGAGGTTGAGCTACCTGTGAAGACATCCTTGTCCGACTTCCTTCCCTGTCTCTGGAAATGGTGCTTCAGAGAGGTTGACCCACCTGGTCAAGCCCAAATTATCTGAGTGCTTGCTCTGTTGGTTGTAGTCCTGGGCCAGTTCGGGTTGGTCATTCATCAGATTAATGAAGAGACTGAATTTGGAGTTGAGAGGCAGAGGCAGACATTCCTGGTCCCTGGGATGTGTTTGTGGCTGCTCCCTGGGAGATGTGCCATCTTCAGAGAAGGATCTGCAGTTGTCCTTATCCCTGGGCTTTGGGCTGGTCTTCCAACTATTTTAGTCAGTCAGTGAGAAACTTATTCAAATTCTCATTTAGGGCTTCAGGTAGCAAAGATCGATGTCTGCTTCTTGAAATCCCAAGTATCCTAGAGGTGCCCAGGTGGCGTAGTCAGTTGAGCATCTGACTCTTGGTTTCACCTCAGGTCTGATCTCAGGGACCTGACGTCACACTCAGCGGGAGGGGGTTCTGCTTGGGTTTCTTTCTCCCTTTCCCTCTACCCTTCCCCCTGCTCTTTTTCTCTCACAAATAAATAAATTAGTTTAAAAAATTATCCTAATACATATTTCAATGACCTGCCTCTCAAAGAAAAATTAATTCAGCCCAGGGTTCTTATGGAGTGAGTGGGTGACCATGTAGCATAACTCTGTTACCCTGGAGGGAAGGATGGTGTTACCTTGATCACCACTGTTGACAAACCCTCAGAGGTGGCACGAATGATGCTAAATTTCTTGGTTACATCTCGATCTCCTGTATTTGCTGAGGTGTTTGCAGGAAGGGATAGGGATTTACGCATGGTTTTATGGGTCCCCAGAAGATGTTACCTGAAGGAAAGCTTTAACAAGTATCAATGCATGAGGCCTGCCCTTTGCAAAGGAAAGGGAATTCCAGGCACGTTGACTGAAACACCATAACCAAAAGAAGGAACAGCCTGGTGTCAGCAGAAAAATATTTACAGTGGAGATCGAGCAGCTCTTGAGAGTCTACCTAAGGAAGGAGGTATGCTAGATGGTTTTTGGACATTGCGACGTTGGTATCGAGAAGAAAACTACAAGTACAACAAAAACAGATAAGCCTTCTGGACATGGTTGTATGCAGAGGGGAGAGGGAAAGGTTAGGTCAGGAATAATGGTGGGGAGGTGGCCGTGGTCTTTATATTCCTCTCCTACTGCTTCTCTCCCTTCCTGCTTTATCATCATTGTTGTTTTAGTGCTCTGCCCAGGCTACCTTGACATAATTTATCCTTCTTGACATAATTTATCCTTCTTTATCCAGTTATGTTTTGTGTCTCTGCATCCTGCATGACGAGGTCCAAGATCATGTCTGTGTTTTTCCCTTTTGCATCCACAGACTCAGAACGGTGCCCAGCACATGGTAGGACCTGAAAGTTCTTGGTGAATGTGTTATGTTGATGGTTCCAGTGCAGAGCGAGTAAGGATTCTGTCCCAGAGCTTTCTTCCTCACTGACTTCGGAAAGAAGGAGTGAGACTGGGGTCATGGATGAAGTCACTGAGAGGGTACAATAGCATGTCAGTCTCTGTAATTTCTTACAGTCCTTTAGCAGCTTCAGCAAATCCCCTGTTCTCTCGTAAGAGAATACGGTTGACCACCTGGGGAGAAGTAAGAGAAAAACTCCTCTAGTACCATTGTCCCGTCCATTCTAGTACCACTGCCCCAACCACTCTCGTACCATTGCCCCGTCCACCCAATTCCCTTGGAAAAGAAACAAAAGAGATTCACCCTTACGGCCATTGGGAAGACCTAGAGAAACGAACTGGTTCCCTCCAGTGCTCAGGACTTTTCCTCTTCTGCCTTGGCATATCCGATCACCTGTCACACAAGGACTTCTGTTTGGGGGAGTTTAGGTAATTTTTTTTCCATTTGCATTGGAAATAATAATCTTTAATTTAAAAATGTCACCATGAGACAGCACCTTTTTGCACCTGTTGTCATTAATTTGTAATTGCATCCATTGTAAATAATAAAAGGACACCTACTGCTTTGAACACCAGCAGAAAATGAAGATACAAAGAAGGTTCATTTTCAGAGCTGGGGACAGGGGCCACCTCCAAGGGTGGTGGGGGGGGGCGGGGATAATGTTCCAAAGCTCTAAAGTCATGAAGTGATTGCTTGTGGATGCATGGAACTGTGTCTGCTACATTAACATTTGTTAGATGGCCGTGCCTGCAGGTCTTACCATCTCACATTGTGGGTGAAGATATAGCTCTTTTTTATAAAAACAGATTCCTTCTGGAAACTTTATTCCCCAAGGGATGGTTACTTGTAGTGTCTTTATTCTTCAAAGCTATGATGTTTAGAACTCGCCTTGCCTCGATCACGCAAAGATCCCAATTCCTAAGTTTTTGCTGATGAAGATAAAACTCAAAAGAATGAGTTGGCAGAGAATGAGTCGGAATTGCTATCAAGAGGGACAGATATTTAAAAAATAAAATTATTCAACCGAACATTTCTACTCAGGCAAAATGCATTCCCTGTAATGAGAACAGAAAAGGGTGCGTGAATATAAAAAATATTTTAGAAACGGATAAAGAGGATATCATGTTAGCTGATCCTACATTAGTCGTGATGTGACCATACATGTAAATCAAACCCTTATCCTGCACACATGGCTTCGACTGATGCCACACAGATGTGCTGATTATTTCTCATTAAAACTGGAGAAAAAATTTAAAATTTATTTCTGCATTTTGCGTGGTTAAGTGTTATGTAGGAAGAGAGTGTGTGGATGCAAGTGTGAAGTACAATCAGGTCTGTCTCTGGGGAAGGAAATGCAGGGGATACTGAGTCACTGAATGCAGCTGAACCCACTGGGGGTTAGTGAATATTTTGCAAGGAAGGCCAAACCACCTAGAGGCTGAGAGTTTCATGTATGCATTTATAGACCTGTGTTCAAATCATGCCTGGGCTTCACTGGGGGATGTTGAATGAGTATTGTCGCATATTGTTAAGCTTCAGTCCTCTCATTGTTTTTAAAGATTTTATTTATTTGAGAGAAAGAGTGAGAGCATGAGCAGGGGGCAGGCAGAGAGAGAGAGAGAAGCTGAGCAGGGAGCCCAGTGTGGGATGCGATCTCAGGAACCTGGGATCGTGACCTGAGCTGAAGGCAGACGCTTCACTGAATGAGTCACCCAGGTGCCTGAGTCATCTCATTTATAGAATGCTTATTTAAAAGGCATTCAGGGGCACCTGGGTGATGTAGTCAGTTAAGCGTCCAACTCTTAGTTTCGGCTCAGGTTGTGATCTCAGGGTCTGGTCATGAGATCAGTCTCCTCACTGGGCAACATACTATGCATGGAACCTACTTCAGATTCTCTGCCTCTGCTTCTGTCCTCCACCCTCTAAATGGATGAATGAATGAGAATGCCGTTCCTTTATAGGACGTGTGTTGAATGTAATAATGAATGTGAAACGCTCAGCAGTGTGGTAGACACACCCCAATGTAAGAGATTGAATCTCTAATGCCAGTAGGTGTGACTCCAGATGGCAGAACTGAGGGAGGTTTTGGTGAAGCAGAAAGTGAACACTCCTGAGATGTCTGGGGGGCTCCATTGGTGACGCGTCTGCCTTCAGCTCGGATCATGATGTCAGGGTCCTGGGATCGAGCTCCACATCAGGCTCCTTGCTTGCCCGGGAACCTGCTTCTCCCTCTCCCTGCTTGTGCTCTCTCTGACAAGTAAATAAAATGTTAAAAGAAAAGAAGAGAAAAGAAAAGACAATGAACACTCCCTTCGAGGGAGAATCTAACCAGCAGCTCCAACCTCTGACCCCAGGACACAGACATCCAGGTAGTGCCACATCTTTAAATGACCTTCCAAGGGGTGCCTGGGTAGGTCAGTGGGTTAAAGCCTCTGCCTTCAGCTCAGGTCATGATCTCAGGGTCCTGGGATCGAGCCCCACATCAGGCTCTCTGCTCAGCGGGGAGCCTGCTTCTCCCCTGCTTTCTCTGCCTGCTTCTCTGCCTCCTTGTGATCTCTATCTGTCAAATAAAGAGAATCTTTTGAAAAAATAAAGTTCTATTTTTTAAAAAAATTAATAAATGAATGACTTTCCAACAGCAGCTATAGTAAATTTAGGCTGTTAGAATGATTTTTTTTTTTTTTTTAATGCTTGCAGGTGATTCTTTTTTTTTTTTTTCCTTGCAAACCTCGTGCTCAGCAAGTGAACACATCTAAGGGCTGTGAATATCTATCTGACCACCAGCTCAGGACCTCTGTTACAACGTATTTTCTCTTAGATTCATTGTTATTCTGTCAGTGTACTATGATGATGGATATCGTGATGGTTATTTTGCTTTTCTTTTGGTAGGAAAAATCTCTCTCTTGAGATATGGAAACTGTTAGAGAGAAAACAATACATACTGTCATGGAAAATCAGTTGATATGCGCAGGTAGATACAATTAAATTTAATATCAGTGTTTTATAAAAGGTGCTGGGACAGGAATGAATTTTCTTTCCATTTTCTTTCTTTTTTTTTTTTTTAAGATTTTGTTTATTTATTTGAGAGAGAGAGACAGCAACAGAGATAATGAGAGAGAGCATGGGGGAGGAGAGGGAGAAGCAGGCTCCCCGCTGACCAGGGAGCCCAACTGGGGCTTGATCCCAGGACCCTGGGACTGTGACCTGAGCAGAAGGCAGCCACTCAGCAGATTGAACCCCCCAGGGGCCCCTTCTTTCCATTTTAAACACAATTCTGATGTGTGTTCTCTGAAGCACTTGGTTCATCGTATTCCCATCTGAAATGGAATTCAGACCGACGTGGGTCATGCCCCAAGGGAGCTTGCTGTGTCTAATTATTCATGAATGTCCTCATCATCATCATCACGTGTAATCAGACAGCCAACCTGCTTGTGTACGTCAGGTCTGAAAACCCGCTTTAAGTATTGCACATTTCCTCAAGGTTAATGAACTTGACACCAAGTATGCAAATTAGCAGTTGTTAGACATTTGAAGACCTGAACGGAGATGTTACATCCATCGGGGGCTTGCTGCTGTAAGGGAGTGAAAGCTTCTGCAGGTGTATCTATAGGGCCGTACTCATGTGTCTCCTATAACTTACGGTGCTCTTGTGAAAAAACTAAGTTACTAATTATGTAGCTTTTGCATCATGGGTAACACTTCTATATTTTTCTGGGTTTTTTTGTTGTTGTTGTTGTTATTTTGTTTTATTTTTTTGCTTGTTTGTTTTTTTTTAAAGCTTGCAATCCTTTATTCTATTTTATTTTTATTTCATTTCATTTCATTATTTTATTTTATTTTATTTTATTAATTAATTTTCTTTTAGGGAGGCTCCATGCCCTGCATTGGGGTGCCCAATGTAGGAGCTTGATCTCACAACCCTGAGATGAAGACCTGAGCTGAGATCAAGAGTCCCACACCTACCGGACCGGGCCACCCAGGTGCCCTAAGGCATGTGAACCTTATTCTCACTCTATAAGGCCAGCGGTACTTGGTGTTCATTTTACCAGAGAGGAAACCGAAATATGTAGAATGTAAGGAATTCAGAGGAAGGAAGTGGGTGAATTAAAATTTCAACCCAAGGAGTCACGATTTTTAGGGTCAAAGCCCTTAACTATCTTCATAAATTGGTTTACTTTTAATTCTCTTTTTTTTTTTAAAGATTCTATTTATTTATTTAACAGAGATTACAAGTAGTCAGAGAGCCAGGCAGAGATGGGGGGAGGAAGCAGACTCCCCACTAAGCAGAGAGCCCGAAGCAGGACTGGATCCCAGGACCCTGAGATCATGACCTGAGCCGAATGCAGAGGCTTACCCACTGAGCCACCCAGATGCCCCCATAAACTGGTTTTCTAGAGCTTTTCCACTGGTGTGTCGCCGACTCTTCAGACACAATAGTGGAAGTTGCAAGATACAGACGGATATGGAAGGCACAATGTGGCTTACATACATTGACGTGCATGTTCTATGTCTTGCCTGATACTTGGTACACTCCTAACCGTAGGCTTTGTCTTCCACATCTCTGCACTTTTACTTCTGATTTTTACTTCTTTTTTTCCTGGTAGGAGGATTTCTTTAGCATGGCTGTTCAGTTTTCCATGGTATCCTTCTCTTTCCATGTCTGCTTGTTTTTGTTTGTTTAGGAACTCATGATTTTAGATCGAGAAAGCCCATGTGAATTCCTAATTATAAGTGTAAGGAAAAATTCTCCTAAGTTATGTATTTTTTCTCTTGTGTTGTCCGTTATTTTCACTGCATTAGGAATTATGGGCTCCAGATATGAGGCTCAGCCTTATTCCTGTGGACAGCACGGGTCCCGTGAGTGGAAAGCACTTCGTTTTTCCTTGCTCGCAAGAGGTGATGCCTTGAACCCTACTTGGGGCAACCTGTGCGTAACTCAGGTGGCTATGGAAAGCCAGAAAGACATTCCTTTTCTTATGTCAGGCTCTGAGTCAGGGAGACACTGTGGTGACGCTCCCCTGCTTATGAACTAGGTGTCCTCTTAGCTTCTGTGGGCATGAGACCATCCAGGATCTATCCAGACTGGCAGGTGGCCCCTGTGTGGTTCCTTGGGGCTCCAGCACAGAATGGACACTGTGCCAAAGAATCAGAGAAGTCAATCTCATGCTCTTTTACCCAACCCTCAAGGATGGATTCTCTCTCTTCTAATGCACTTGCTACTTGCTTTTGTGCGGAAGCACAGATAATAAACCCCCAGCATCTACCATGCACGTTCTCTCCCTGGAAACCTCAGTGAAGACCACGCTCTAAGACCACACACACTCCATATTTTTCCAACATGATCCTTGAGCATGCTGTTACTATAGGGACAGAGCTGGGAAAGGCAGTGGTCAGTGCCTTCCTTCTCTAACCCTAGGCAAACACTTTCGTGTGGCTTCATTGTCGAAATCATATTCCCGGAAATTAGTATCACATCTCCCGTATTTGTGGATTGATCACATGGTGGTCGTTTTCAGCACACATGCACTCCCATTCCGCACACGGGAGATTGGTTATGCTTCGGATGGATCTGTACAAATGTGACCAGTGCCTCAAAAGGCGTAGGATTTTATACATTTGGATATGTGTTTCCAAATGGGTTTCTTAATGAGTTATACTGATTTACAGGAACACCAGTACCATCCAGTTCCTGGAACCTTTAATCTCACCTGTTATAGCATATGATTTTGTTGATTTAGAAAAAATAAAAAAAAGATAAAAAGAATTACAGCTGGGGACTTTCCCTCTCTTACTTTGTAAAATCCCCCCTAGTTCCTCATAAAGTTTGATAGATCCTTATAATAAAAAAGTTTAAGGTACAGAAAATGCAAGAACAACTCTCTTCAGCCAAAGATGTTCCTTTTTATCCCTCATTTGCTTCCTGATCTTTAAAGACTTTGCCTTCCGTGGGCTTCTCCTGGTTCTGTTTTCTCCTGCAGATTTCTAGATTCGTTAGGGTTTGATCATCCCTCCCACTACAGAGTCCAGCAGCAGTTGGTTTCTCCCAGGAATTGGCCTTTTCCCCAGTACCTCTCAGAAGCCCACCATTGCTCCAAGTCTTGAGGTTTTGTTTGGCAAAGAGTGACCCCATTTTGATTTTGTGCAGTTTCATAATGTATTAGAAGAATGATATTTTGCCGTAGGAGGTTTGCAGGAGCAGCTGAGGTTATGGCTGAAAGGGCTTTAATGCAACCTTGAATCCATGGGATGAATTTCTGACACTGAATTTGAGCCCCCACATGAACAGTGATTGTCATGGTGTTGAGTGGGAACAGTGATCTGATCGAAGGTATTTGTGGGTGTCATGGTGTTAAGTGGGGAACCCTAATCCGGTGATCCTTGCTGACTGGTGAAAGTGTGTTCCCTTTGGAAATGCTGAGCCACCTCTATTTCTGATTTAATTTATATCTGTAGTCATTGTAGTCCCCAGGCCACTGAGTTTCAGTGTCAGTCTTGTTTTGAGAGTCCTGGTGGCACGAGGTGGCACCCATTCTCCATATGAACATGTTGGTCCAGCGTATGTGCATAAGATTCTGCTGTCAGATCCACAGGCTTCTGGAGCATCGTTTTTCTCTGCTCTGTGGCATTTCTTCTCTGGTGTGCTTTTCCTGAAATATTGTGTGCCTGTGTTGTTCACAGTGGCTCCACTTCCCCAACTAGTACAAGAGAAACAAGATAGAGATGGAGAGACTAACCAAATTACGGAATGGTTCTACAGGGGTCCTCTGGAACCTATTAGGCAAGACAGGTTTCCCTTTTTGTGAGAATGTCCCGATTTGACATTGCTGCTCCAAGAAATCTGGAGCTCTTTGCTGTACTCCTGTAGCACTGCCGTTGGTCTAGAACACGGATACAAATATTTGTCAGCGCGTCCCGTCACATTTCCCCATATGGTTTACGACATCCAAAGTCTCACTAGACGATGTAGACGTTACTTGCACGGCCCCAGATGGCTTACCAAGAGCTGCCTTCTTCCGAGCCAGTTCTCCACACAGGCATAGAAACCGTATTTGTGGTATTTTTAATCCTAAAGCAAGCCATGTAGATGACTGTGGCCAGTCTCCTACCCAGGCTGAGTAACGGGATCGGTGCATCTCAGTTGGGTGGGCATGCAAAGGGGGGTTTTCAGAAATGTGCATTTTACTGTCTGTTGTCTACACTCTAAGGGAAAGGGCAAGTAAACATTTTACCTGAAGTGCTGTTTGTATTCTCGCCTGACAGAAATCCCAAGAGGCAGCTTTGAGGTAGAGCTGTAAATGTTGGCACAGCAGATTCTCGGTGTTTCAGAAATCACGGCAGGACATGAGGCTGTTGGTCGTGTGGTTCTCGCAAATGCCAGGAGGGAGGTATTTGGAGAGGATGAAATCTCACGCTTTGGTTTCGTCTACCTGTATCACGGTTTCTCAACCTGACCCTGTTCATGCAGGGGGTCAGTAATTCCTGGTGGAGCAGGGAGGGGTATCTGTTCACCAGCATCCATGGCTTCTACTGACTTTGGTGCCAGAACACCTTAGCACCTGCTCCCCACTTGTGACAAACCAAATGTCCTCGTTGTCCCAAGACTGGGTGGGGAATAAAGGAACATCTTCCCTGACTGAGTACCATGACTTCTAGAATCATGTCATAAGCGACTCCTTGAGATTTTAATTATTTTCTTCTTACCTGTCTACAGCTTTGGTGTCCAATATGGTAGCCATCAGCCATTTCTACCCATTTAAATTAATTACAGTTAATTCCACTCACATGAAACTACCGGTTGCTCTCTCTTATAAAAGATTACTTTCATTACAGCGAGTTATATTGGACCGTGCTGCTCTAGACTTAACAATCGCAGTGGGAGATCTCTCATCCGAGAGGAAAACAGAGATTCTTGTGTGGGGGGGGGGGAGGATAGAACCTTACTCTTAGTATGTATCAAGCACAGAGATACACAGAGTACCTAAGCATGTAAAAAATAAAGGCGTACAAAGCACAGATGGGGTATGAAAATTAAATGTAATTTGGGTGGGATTACAGAAAATGGAAGTTTGAAAAGCCTAATTTTTTTAAGGAAGAACATAGGCACCACCCCCAACAAAAGGGGAGAAACACCGATGTAAAAAAGTACTTGTTTCTCTCTTTTAAGCCATTACTTGGACTTTAAAGGGCTAGATTTGAGAATGCAGAATAGCAGGTTTAAGATAACTCTATGATGAAGACCGTTTTCTCATTCTTTCCTATATTTGTAAAGGCTTTTAAATAATTTAAGGTAACTGAATGTGAGATTTTCATTGAAAAGCAAGCGACAAATTCAGTGACATTTTGCAGAAGAATAGTTTATTTTACAGTTTCCCCTAAGTGCACCATCATTATGCAAAAGAACCCTGTTTGAAAACATTAGACGTATTTTGTATTATAACCCTGATTTACTGTGTTAACATCTTAAATTTAATAAGAAAAGAATGTTCCAAGAAAATAGTGCTTTGATGATAATTAATGCCTTTAATTTACACAAAAAAGAAAGCCTCTGGCTCTCTCAATAGAAAGGTTATTATAACAGGCATGCATAATTATTTGCTCACCTGAATTTGACACCTGAAACTCTTGGTGGGTTTGGGTAAACTGTTAGTTACTGGGTTTAAGGGAAGACTGAGCGGTGCTGTTTGCTTTCAAAGCAGCAAGCTCATATTCTGGCCGAATCAACCATAGACCCATGACTTTATATTAGCCATTTGGATGTGTCCTCCCGGGAATTTATACCTGGAGCAGTCGACACAACATTGTTAGGTCATTTACAATCTTGGCTAGCTACATCATTTTTAAAAATAAATCTCCTTGCTTTTTATGTTCCCCAATATCGAGAAGTGTGATTTGTGTCTAAGATTCTTCTCTATTTTCCATGAGATGCATCTCTCGTAGGAGTTTTACTTAATATTATTATTATTATTATTATTATTATTATTTTAAAAGTTTCTTGGGACATCTAGGTGGCTCAGTTGGTTAAGCATCTGCCTTCGGCTCAGGTCATGATCTTGGGGTCCTGGGATCACGTCCCACATTGGGCTCTCTGCTCAGCAGGGACTCTGCTTCTCTCTCTCCCTCTGTGCTAACTCTCTCTCTCTCTCTCTCTCACACAAGTAAATGAACAAAATCCTTTAAAAAAAGTTTTAACTAAGCTCTGTCCCCAACATGGGGTTTAAACTCACAACCCCAAAGTCAGGTATCTTTTGCTTTGCCCACTGAGCCCGCCAGGTGCCCCTCTGCCAGGAGTTTGAGAACGTCGGTGCTTTCTGGAACTCTGCCCTGTAGGTTGTTGCTAAGACAGCTTCTCTGAATTTTGTCTGTGTCTTCGCAGCTACATTGTCCTCCTGTGCTTTTATCGCCTACAGTGGTCCTCCGGGCACAGAGTTAGGGCAATTCTCAGAGTCACCTAACATTTTCTTCTGTCCACCATCACATTTCTGTCCTGGCCATTGTGCAATATCTGAAGGTCATTGTTTCATACATTTTGTCCAATTTCCTGGTTGTTTATCGTTTATTCCTTTTTTGATCTAAGGGAGAAGTCACACCTCTCCTCATATATTGTGATGTAAAGATGTAATCAGTATCACTATGGATATGTCCGAGTCCATCGTATTTTCCCTGTTTTACCTAAGATAGCCACAGCAGTGTTTCCTGAAGTCTCTCTCTGTTCCTTTTCTTCTTAGAGAATTTCAGAATATGGAACAAAACATCCTTCTGAATTTCAGAATATGGAACAAAACATCCTTCTGAACCCATTGGTGTGCTTGTTTATTGGAAGTCTTGTCCTTGGGGCACTGTGTTTGCACACAGAATGTGCCCTTGAAATGTGGTCATCATCTAGCTGAAATGACCTTATCCCACGAATTTGTGGACTGATCATTTCACAATTAAGTTTTTAAATTTTACCCCATTTTTTTTTAGAATACCATCTCTTGAAGGACTTTTCTAGGTATCATTTTGAGAAGGGGATGATTTCATATTGTTCATAGATAAAAATAACAAAATACTGAAAGTTCATCTGAATAAGGTTTACTCCTTGGAAAACATTTCTCAGGTTATAGTATTGTCATTGCAAGAATCCCGCAGATAGATAGACAGCCAGTGGGCAATCAGCAAATACTCTGGGGGCGCCTGGGTGGCTCTGTCCATTGAGCGTCTGTCTTTGGCTCAGGTCATGTTCTCAGGGTCCTGGGATCGAGCCCCACGTTGGGTTCCCTGCTCAGTGAAGAGTCTGCTTCTCGCTCTCCGTTTGCATCTCCTCCTGCACTCTCTCACTTTCTCTCTCTCCGTGTGTGTCCAATAAATAAACACAGTCTTTTTTTTTTAAACAAATGCTATGTATGGTTTTCTGTACAAGCCGAGGACCATATAGCAATCTCACACAAGTCACAAAGATCAGTTTTAAACCTTTCACCTCTTTTGTACCATCCTAAGCCAATCCTCGGTGGCCTGGAAGAGAAAACAAGACACAGGCATTCCTGACATGCCATCTAGAAAAGTGAATGGAAGTTTCTGCGTGTACCGTCTCCTCTGTTTGCTTAGTCACTGGGTCAAACCATATTGCTGTCGTCCTCAAACCCATCCAAGTGCTCCGTCTCCCCGTGTGGCCTCTTAGAGCAGTGCCTGAGCTTTTCTCCTTCTGATCACGGCTCGTGACATTTGTCCTTATCCTTATTCAGGAACCGTAGTCTGACATCGTAAAGCAGTGGGTTATCCCGAAGCGATAGACGGAGTCTGCTCTTCATCAAGATTCGATCCCACACGTAACAGAGTACATCCTTCAATGACTTTTTAAACCTACTTGAAGTTTGGGGCCATAAAACGTATTTATTTTTGATGCAGTTCACAATAAGAAAGCCTACAGAAAATGAAAAGATTACCACGGCTGTTTTTCAAATCCTAAAACTTTAGATTACCCAATAAATTGTAGATTCAAGGAAAAGCTGGGAAAACAGGTACCAAAAACATGTCTCTCGTCTAGAATCGGCTTTTGAAACACCTGCCTCCGAAAACAATGTGGGAGTAATTGTCACTTCTTTTGCATGGGCATGCTGCCGGTGTAGACAGATTCCTCTTTTCAAATGCATGGAAGTCTTTCCGAGACAGACGCATCACAGCAGAAAGTAAGGGGCATGTAAAAGTCGCAGTCTGGCGATTTGGACACGGGAGGGTGCCAGCTAAATTTCACTGGGGCCCGTTAGACTGAGGGTCAGGGAGAGCCCTCCCCTTGTTCCTCCTGGAGATCCTACTGAGTGTCAGCAGGAAGCTGGCGTCAGATTGCTCTTTCAGGTTTAAGGGATAGAAAAGTCTGCAGTCATAGGCTAAGATCTGGAGAATGCGAACGGGCAACAAAGGAGGGGAACAAAGGCTCAGACACCATTGATTAGGAGATCCCATGGATCTGATACCTAAAACGTGTAGGCTCCAGCGGAGACTGATGGCTAGCCTTTCCGGGAATTGCCCTATGAGTTGACAATAACCATACTGTGCTGTCCCCTTTCACAACCACTCCCTCCATTGAGAAGGTTGGTTTTTCAGCCCTGTGAGCACCTGTACCCCCAGTCATCCTTCCTGTGGGCATGTCTTGTTATCAGAACTAGCACAGAACAGGAAGTTTCCATCCTTGATTGGTCCCGTCCTTCTTTAGTCTAAGAGCATTGAGAAAATTGGGCTGAGACAATAATCTAAGATGGTGAAGATTATGGGAACAAAATGATTTCCTAACTTCATACCTGGCCATAATTAGAGTCACTCAGCTGCTTGCCCAACCAACATGACAATAATGTAATTATTTCCCATAGTTATGTGCATTGTTTAAGGAAGTAGCAGGGCGTCCTAAAAATAAGGTTGATGGTTAGGTACTTTGATCAGAAGGAAAGAGAGCTAACATGGGGTAACCTGTGAAAATCCCTTTAAGGACTGAGAAGCATTCGTCTTAACCTAGTAAGATAGGCTGTGTTCTTTGCAGAGGACATCTGTTAATGTACGAGACATTTGTGGCTGTGATACTGGAGAAGGGTGCTTCTGGCATCTGGTGGATACTGTCCAGGGATTAGACTAAACACAAGACACAGCACAGCCTGACTGACCATGAGGGCTATCCCTTTGACAAAATGTCAATAATGCCAAGACTGGGTAAAACACTGCATTAGGCAATTCAGTGGCAAGATAATGAAAGTAGAAATTACTTTCAGTTCCCTTCTAGCAGATCAGTACTTTCTAATTTCCTGCGTTTTTCAAGGTGTAGAATTCACCAACATTCCCTTCTAGAAAATTGTGGCTTGTAATTGGAAGCATCCACTTGAGCGAAATCTGGAGAATAAAAGTGAGTTTATTGATGTATTCCCAATATTGAATCCAGATGCTTCCCACGCTCAGTACATGGGTTAAAAAGTATCCCACTGATTTCCACTTCCAAGGTGACTTTTTGTTATATTCACTTATTTTCTTCTGAACACGCAGTAGCTCGTACTGTGTGTTCCTCAGGAACATACCGGGTTCTTCTCCATGGGTCCAAATGGCGTCCCTGTCTGTGTCTTCTTTGGAAATCCATGAAGGTTCAAACCTCTTCCTGCCCCTGATCTCCCCAACATTGTGTTTCCTACTATAGGTAATTCCCATGTCTTGTTTTGCCCCTTGGACCATGAACCCGTTACCCATTGCTCCTCAGTTAGATTTTAGGTATCTTCTTCCGCTTTCTTTCTAACTTTGGGTTTCTGCCATGGGCGAGTCATGGTGCCTTGAGAAAAGGAGACCCGTATGGCAATCCTCTGCACGTCCCACAGAAATTCGTTCAACGTCAGAACATAGTAAGAGTGTTCATCAAGGCTCACTTCTGGGCAGGTGACGGGTCATCGTTGGCCAGTATTTTACTCTATGATATATATTACATGACACAGGTGTAAATGTGAGGTAGATCATGTATGTTTAGACCATATGTATAGGGCATATGCACATGTATAAGATACATGTATGCCTCATGTCTTTACAAATACACCTATTATGTGAGTTTATGTGTCCATATTTTATATATATATATATATATATATATATATATACACACACGTATCATCTATATGTGTATACAGTAGATCTGTGTCATACATACAGCTGTGTGTGTATGACATATATGTGTGTTGCTGATATATATATATATTTGAAGACAGAACTCACAATACAACTTATGGGAGGACAAACCTGTAAGCTCTCAGGAATAGCAGACCAAGCACTTTACTTCATGACCCCGGCCTGGGTTAAGGAGCTTATGACATTTTCCCTTCCCTTCTGTCTTCATTTCTGCTTCTCTTTTCTCTGTGCAGCTGTCTCTGTTTCTCCATTCCTATGGCTCAAACATGTCTGCCCAGATTCCACCTGCGTCATGGTGCCTCTGGCCAAGGGACTGGTGTCCTGCGTGAGCTAACTTCCTGGGTGTTGTCTCCGTCTGTTGACTTGGCGTTTGTAGCAGGAGCAGCAACGAATGCAGGCTGGTGGGTGGTAAAAGAGTATATTGAAGAGTCACTGAACATCTTGCATGACCACCAGGAAAAGTGGAGAAACGTAGTAAGAATGTGGGTGGGAATAATGGGAATCCTTGGGAGGTCGGTCCTGCAGATGGGGGTACTGACAGGATCTGAGAAGGACACCATTGTCTTCAGTACAGGGCATGGATGACATAGCTTTGCCTCCATCCAAGAAGCATGGACACACGGTCCACTGGCCCCCAGAAACTGCATCTTGTGGTTCCCACTTCTACGGCGAGCAGGAATTTTCTCTGACATTCCTGATTTTGGGTCACTGTTGACAAACTCAACATCCTCATGGGAGGTGTCTGATCACATAATCAAATCCTGTCTGAGAGGTGGAGGAAAGAACCACAAGTTCTTTTGTTTGCTATGGTAAGAGGTAGACTCTGTCAGCATGACAGCATGCATGGTGTAGGTATCCTAGCAAAGGAAATGGGTTTTGTGCCGAGTGATTCCATTTGGCCCATCCAGATAATTCAGGATAATCTCACCATATCCAGTCCAGCTGGTTACTAACCTCCGTTCCACGTGCAACTTTCATTTCCCTCTGCCAGGTAGTGTAACAGACTCACGGTTTTTGCAACTAGGATGTGGATGTCTTCGAGGCCATTGTTCTACCAACCACAGTGACTTATCAATGATATTTTGGCTAAACGAAATGGTATTTGATGTAAGGAGATTTGGATTTGAGTAAGAAAAATGGTGTTGTGTGCTGACTTTGGTATTTATTAAGCATGGTCCTGATTATGAGGCTCAAACCACCTCCTCCAATGTTGTTTTGCTAATTTTTCGCTAAGTCATGTCTGCCAAAGGACTCTCGTGTGATGGTTCTGCGTGATGTGGGAACCAGATCAATCTTGCTTTGAATGGTGATGGCGCCTCTTCCTAGCTAAGGTTAATAAGTTCCTGGGCCTATCCATCTCCATTTTCTCATCTCTGTAATGGGTACAACCTCTTAGGACAGTTGTGAGAAGTGAGTGAGGCCATTAAAGTCGAGGTTCCCAATGTCATGCTTGGTTCATAGCACATTAATACCAGAAAATACTTACGTGTATTTAGACCGTGGTTTCTCAAATGTTGCACTCTGGGCCTTTGAGCCTGGCTAATTATTTTCGTTGGCGGTAGAGAGGGCTTCCTTATGTGTTGTACGATTAGCAGTGTACCTGGGTTTTCCCATTAGGCCTGTAGCCTCCTCCCCTTCAGCCAAATGTTGTTGGTGGGGGAGCCTGCCACCCACTTATGAAAAGACAAATAACGTGTCGGATAACCATATGTTCTTTACAATGTTTAATTGTGAGTTATACATTTAACTCCCATATAATACACTATGTGCTCATATATTTGCATGCTGTCCTACAAGTAGATGATATGTAATATGGGCAACCTGCTCCAGGCATGGAGAGAAAAGAGTAAATGACTTTTTTTTTTTTTTAACTTTGTGGTTGGCAGATAAATATCTGATTTATTCAAGACCAAGGAGCCCACACTTAACATCCTATTTAGTTGGGGATATACTCTTCCTTTATTAACTTATGTACATTCATTATGAGGCAATTACTACAACATTCTTATCAGTTTAACTTAATCAACTGTGTACATTCCTATTTTGTTAGAATACAAATCCAAAATAACAGGTGAATGGGGAAAGCTTATCTTTTTCACTAAAACCTATTACTTTTGCTCTTATAAAGGAGCCTCAAGCTGTGCTTGCCTAAATGCAAGCTGTGTAGGAAAGCCGAAGCATACTCTGTTTTAATTATAGGCTTCTTTGGGAGTGGGATGACAATGACCCCTACCTTTCCACCTTGACCTTAAGGAATATGTAAATTAGGCACTCTAACAGGTGAGAAAGGGACAGCATAGAAAGCTCCTCGATTAAATTTCACAAAATTATATGCATTACTGATTAGGTTCACACTATGAAACAGTTCAAAAAGATCACCCTCCAGTGGGCTTACCAAATGAGAACCTTCTGCCAGCCGAGAAATGGACATTGAAATGATGGCTCTGCTGATTGTTCATTATACACTGATCATCAAAGTCTTTCCCCATAACCTGGAGTCCAGTGGATGAAAGGGCAGAGATGAGAATGTAGCCCCCATTCAATTGTGTTATGACACAATTCTCAGAGTTAAGAAATGGCCATTTTTGCCTAGATGATTGTCCAGACATTGGCTGGGAGGCTGGGACACATCTCATGTTAGAGTTGGGTGGTTTTTAATTGCAGAATGATGGAGAACTTCCAGAAAATACTAGACCCTTCTTGGTTCTTCAGATATTCATTTGAAGACTAGACCAGGGCCATAAGGCAATATGAAATGGATGATGCTGAACAGGGACCTTCAAGGATGTCCAACTGAAAAGACAGAAGGTGACCCCACAGCTGTGTGAAGGCACTGAAGGTCACATGGTAGATGATAGCGAGTCGAGAAGGCTTCCCAAGTGGTAAGGTTCTCAATCACCATGTCATAATCCAGGAGATTTACACTCTTTCTAGGGAATGTGATTAGGTGCATCCCAGAAAGAGGTCATGTTCTTGGAGAAAGGAGTGTGGACCCTGGAAAGGTTACCAACGGTGGACATAAGCCCAGCCAGGTGTGAAGAACGACGTAGGAGAATAAGCGTACCCTGGGGGTCATCTGGGCTCAGGAATAAAAGGCCTGGTTTTGAGCCTTGGATTGTAAGATCCAAGCTAGAGTATATCCAGAATTCAAGGAAACTCATTTCCTCCGCAAGATGGCGTTTGGCAGGCTGCCAGAATTTTGTCTTGGGAGTTGATTGAGTATCAAAGTCACAGTATGGATGGCATGAACTGGACTTGCCTTTAGATCCCAACCCAGAGACTTGAGGATCAGTCTGCTACAAACGCACGGCTGCCAATGGTTCAGCATTTAACAAAGGCTCTGCTGTTACCTTCAGTCGAAGGAAATGTCGCTTTCCCACCCAATCCCTACGTGGATTTCTTTTCTAAAACAGACTTAGCCTTGGGTAAGATTTTACTTTTAGTATTATCTAGACTCGAGATAAAGGATCCTCTGCATAGGAATATAAAAATAGAGAAATCCATATCAGCGTGGGATATTTTTTTTTGTCAGTTAAATTATTAGTATTATTCTCATCTCTCAAATAGGAAAGTCACAAACTGTAAATAGGCCAGAGGCACTGAACCACAAAATGCATTCTGAATGAAAATAGCTTTTATTATCTTGCCAGTGCAAAGTGAAAATAATTACTATAGGGGTGTTTGTCAGGTATCGTCTATAAGGGGTCTTCAGACTGGCCTAATAATAACAGTATTGAAAATTAGAAATGAAGAAGTTCAGATGATAATCAACAGAGGACAAGAGCAGTGTAGAATCCATTAGCTTGGAACAAAGGAAGATAAGTGCACATTGTCTCTAATGCATTTATGTGGTAGGCTAACCCTTCATTTTGTCCACTGAAGATGATTTCCCGGCCAACAGTTCCAAGTTTCTAACTAGCAGCTATGGCCTTCAAAGAAGAAACAAGCATGCTCCAAATCTCCAGCTTCTCCTAGTGGATAAGTCACAGTGAGGGCTACCAGCAACTTAAAGGCAAGGCAGAGAGGCAGCTTCTGGTGGGGCAGGGGGTGGCTTGGGGGTTAGAATGGAATCAGGTCAGTTTCATCATCACTTGACCCTTGGCAATGTTTGGGTTAGCAGATTCTTGGAGGAAGAAGGCAGTGATGGAAGGGGATTTAGTCTGTGTAGGATCATTCTTGCTCACTGGCAGGGAGTGTACTCACTGGTGTTATTTCTGAAAGTCAAGGCTTGGTCAAGTTTTTGCAGAAAGGCAGCTTTTTAAAATCTATGTAGATGTACGTCAAGGCAACAGTCTTCTTCGGCATTGGGAAAACAAGCAGGACTAAGTCAAGTTCAGAGAGGCTCTCAAGATCACTCCTAGGTCACACCTTCCTTGTGTCAGCCCAGTCTGAGTCAGAGATGTGCATCCTTCCTGAGGCCATGGACCTGTAGTGTCTCAGTAATTACTTTGGGATACTTCCAAGTAATAAAAGGACCAAACAGTTTGGGCCCACTCAACTTAAGAAGAATGTACTAGGGGCACCTGGCTGGCTCAGTCAGTAGAGCATTTGACTCTTGATCTTGGGGTCATGAATTCAAGCCCCATGTTGAATGTAGAGATTGCTTACTCACATACATACATAAAGAATGTATATACTAACATTGTACTCAACACCAAAAAAAGTATATATATGAAAGTGTTAAAAAAACACATTTTTACTTTCTTCTTAAATGACCACATCTGTTTAGAAATGGTTATGCCTGTGAGTCACTGTAAAACTTTACCAACTTTGGAATCAGCTTGAACTTACCCAACCTGTTCCATGTAGATTTCTCACACAGCCCCAGACTCAGCTTTGCAGGAAAGTAGCATGATTTAATGATGCAGATCAGAACACCTGCCAGCAAATTGTTTGCTGACATCTGACAGAAGTCAAGTGTTTCTGTGTTTCCCTCAAAAATTTAAAATATCTCCCATGCCTCTGTAGGTCATCCAGCCTCAATACATAAACCAGTGGTTGTGCCCACGTTCTAATAAAGTCTTATTTGTAAATTTGCTCACATTCTGTTACAATAGGCAGGGGATGTGATTGATTTGGCACATAGGTCATAGTTTGCCCACCTTTGAGCAAACACTTTCTGTCCTATGTTGTACATGACTGTCTCAAAGATGGGCATGGCCATGAATCCTCATTGTTTCATTTAATTCCTGTACAAATCCATGTGTTACAATGTCTGCATTCTAGAGGAAGGCTTTGGGCTTAGAGATGGACTTGCTAAAGATCAAATGGTTAGCCATGCCATGTGGCTAATATTTGGGTTCAAACCAATTCCAGCAAATTGGCAAAGCCCTAGGTCTTTCCGGTCTACCATAATAAAATGGAGACAAGACGTAGGTTCCCAGTCATTTGCTCTTAACTTTCTCCAGTACAATAGCTTCTCTGGGATACATTCATGATTGAGACAGAGCTAGTGATTTTCCCTTACCTTTCCAGGCATCTTCCAGCTATGAAAAGGTCACAGATGTGAAAGAATCTGGAAAAGCAAGGAATATCGAAGCTATAAGGTTCTTCTTCTCAAGAATGGGATCTTCATTCATTCCCTTTTTCTTACCCACATGGGTTTTTGCACACAGCTATCCATGCTCAACACGTTTTGCTAACTATTTTGTCAAAGGGTCGTTCAATGTTGTTATTATTCACATCTCGATGTCTCTTCTTCCTCCACAGGCTGAAGTTTATTGATTCCTTGTCATTTCTAAATTCTTCATGTTTTGACTACCACAAATTCTTCTCTAGGGCCCATTTACTCCTGATCATAGTTTGGCTTATGGGGACTAAGTAAGCTATCTTCTTTTGGTTAGACAAAACAATTTTCTATTTCAGAAAATATTCCATTTCTTTTAGTCCGTTCTCAGAATACTTTTTTTTTCTTAATTGCTGAGAGTCCTAACAGCATACAACTGAGAGGAAATACCACAGATTGCCAATTCCATAATAAGAATGTAAAAAAATAAAAATTCACACATAAATCCAGTTAACATTTTTGTTTGTGACTTAACTAAAAGATTGGGGACATTACTACAATACTTTTTATTTATAATACTCTTCATAATATATAAAATGAATATAGTTTTAAGCATAAACAAGATATAATTGGGGAGGTTTTCATTCTAATTATTTAAAATTTTGTTTGTAAATGCCTTTATTTCTCAATTTAATAGCAACCGTTGATTCACATCCTTGCCCTGTTCTTTTAGAACTCCTATGTATATTTAAGGAAGAAAATGTTAGTGTATAGTGGCAGTGATATAAGCATTTGGAGCTTCTGTCAAAAGAAAAGAATAAAAATGAGAAGGAGGAAGGACAGAAGAAGAAAAAAAAAGATGTCTGTGGGAAATCAAAGAAAATAGGAAAAAGGGAAAGGCAATGGTCAATAAATAGCCATGTTGATTTTGTCTGATTCCCATTGCCCTCAATTTATTACAAATGCGAGAACATGGTGTAGATATCGGCCAGTGTCAGTGCTCACTGCTGAATTAAAATCTTCCCTTGGTTAGATTTCCATTGCACAAGGAATGCCAAGCAACCCAGTGTTAGGTATGATAGCTGAGGGGTGATGGATGGCTCTGGACACCACCAGTCTTTAGCAGCCATACCACTGCCCCTTTTGATGACTGAACTTGTGTAAATCAAAGGCTACTCAGAAATGAAACACCCTTTGAATGTACAGCTTTGTGTGGGCATCGAAAAGCGTTCAACAGTGAAATGTACCTTGATGCTGATGCCACCCATGGTTATCATAATTTGGATCACAAAAATATAAAAAAAATTTTAAAACCCAAAACAAAACAACAAAAAAAGAAGTTTTCATTCACTTCACTCTCTTGAGATTGTGCCATAATAGAATAGGTTAATATGAATGATAAATCACAAAATGGTTTTTTTTTAGGAGGAAAGTTTTGTTTTGTTTTGTTTTTTAGGAGGAGGGTTTTCGGGAGGAAGTTTATAAATGGCAGTCTGGGAGATAGATCTTATATCTTCGTACACGAACATGATTGACCAGCCTTTCTGGAAACTTGAGGGATGGAAAAAATGGAAGATACACACTTGTACATCATGCAGAAGTGTGATCAGTTGGACACGTATATTCATTCCACACATGTGTACGCAACATGTGCTATGTGTTAAGCAGAATTAGGAAAGAATCAGAGAGGTCAGTAAATACAAAAGGAACATTATTGAGATCTTCTTAGGAAGATCTTCTTAGATCTTAAGATCTTAGGAAGATCTTAGGAAGATTTCTGTGTGAAAACTTCTAAACACACAGAATGAATGAGGATCCCATAACATAAACCTCACTGCTGAATAAGAAAGCCACAAGCATTATTCCTTGTCAACGCTGTTCCTTCCTATGTGTGTGCTTCTTGCCCTATGACTTTGGAGTTTTTTCCACTAGAGGCAAAGTACATTTTCCCATCCCATTGTTGTGCTTGGTCATGTAACTTGTCTTTTTCAATGGGGTGCAAAGGAGGCTTGTAGTGTGTTCGTTGTGATGAGGAGTGCCCGTTCCAACTTTTGCCACAGCCACAAGATGAATGTGGCCCAGCTTATTTGTCCCTCCAAAGACTGTATGAAATGTAAGGGTCCTGCCCAGGAAAGTACAGCTGAGACCCAGTGCCCACCAGATGACCCATACACGTGTGAGAGAGAAGAAACAATTATTCTCTTAAATCACTCAGGGTTAGGAATTTTGTTACAACAGCAATTGCTGACTCATACACCCATGTGTGCATCATCTAGATTTCACTAATGTCAGCCCTTGTGACATATTGTATTTGACTTTTAAATTACTTTTTCAAAGTAAATTGTAGATATCATTGCATTTTATTCCAAAAATAGCTTTTAGGGGCATCTGGTTGGCTCAGTCAGTGGTGTGTGTGTCTCTTGATCTCAGTGTTGTGATTTCAATCCCCCCACTGGGTCCAGAGGTTACCTAAAAGTAAAATCTTCAAAACAAAAAAACAAAATATCATTTAAAAAAATAAAAGTATCTCCCACCAAAATCACAATACTGTTTTCATACCTAACAGTGAAGTCGTTTCCTAAAGATCCTCAAGCCATATTTCAATTTCCCCAGTTGCCTCCACCAGGATCGAATCAAAGCTGTTTCTTGAAGGCTACGTTCATTACCCCAACCTCGTCATTTTTCAATGATTCTGAGTTGGAGTTGGAGAAACAAACCCATTAGCTAGAGTGTTTTGGATTTGTCTGGTTGTTTTCATGTGTGTTAACTTGCACTCTCGCCCACGTTTCCTAATTGTGGGTAATTCTACAGGCTGTAGAGGTAGCATGAGCATTTTTGTCATGACGCCTTCCTAAGCCATGTTGTTTAATTATATCTGGTGGCCCACGGAGCTTGATGGTCGACCACACAGAGTCTATGAGCCACACTAAATAAGTGTGTGGGAGCCTAGTCCCTCTATTTTACACTGACATTGCCCCCTGCCGTAACCACTAATTTTGTAGGGTGGCATTTTGGTGCCTAGTTCCCAGGTACCTTGCTTTTGTAGTAAATTAACTTTGAGATTTTTAGAATACTTTTAAATTTTCAGGAAAAAAGACAGAGAACCAGAGTTCCCCTCTATGCTACATCCCAATTCCCATTTTATCCCATGATATTATGGGATATCCCGGGATATTATGGGATATTATATGTATTATATGTATTATTAAATATATTATATATATTATGGGATCCCAGGATATCCCATAATATCCCGTAATATCCCATCCAAATCCTACATTGTGTGTAGTCGACATGTCTTCTTAGACTCCTTTTGGGGGTGACAGGTTTTCAGGCTTTCCTTCCTGTTGATGGCCTTGACAGCTTGCAGGAGTGCTGGCCAGTATTTTGTCAAAAGTGTGTCAACTTGAATTTGACTGACGTTTTTCTCATGATTGGACTGGGGTTATGGGTTTTAGGGAGGCTGACCTTAGGGGGTGGAGTGTTCTTTTCATCACATCATATCACAGTTGCATATATGACTTAACGTTGCAGATGTTGACCCTTGATCACCTGATTTATTATTTGTCAAGTTCCTCCACTCTAAACTTCCCTGGTTTTTTTTTCTCTTTTCCTTATCTCTACCCATTGTATTTTTTAGAAGGAAGTCACTCTGAAGAAGGAGAGATTACCCTCTACTTTCTTACAGTTGGAGCACAACATAAATTATTTGCAATTCTGACGCATGAGTTTTGTTGGTACCCTTACCTATTTATCAAATATTTCATTTATATCATCACAGACTCATGGATATTTATTGAATAATTTGGGTTAGTAATCCAACACTACTTTATTCATTTTGGCCATTAAACCCATTAAACTTTTACATAATAGTTCTACCAGTCACAAATCTTTGCATGGTATATGTGTGTTAGACACTTACAAAATATTTGTTTTAACTCTGTCATTTCTTGTTCACATATACTGTGTACCTGTTCACAAGGAAGCATCCTTTCCTTACCTAGGGCAACCTGGTTCCCTGAAATAAAATTCCTAGAGTGGCAGAGCAGTGTCTGAAATGCAGCCCTTCGGTCACTAATTTGCAGAGGAAGGAGTTGGCGTGGTGGTCTACAAATATCGCATTGGTCGTTATTTTTTTAAGTTGAATTCATTAACCAGTTATGACGCGGAAGTCACGACACATTGTTTTGTTTACCCCTCACAAGGGCCATATGGAAAAACCCAGTGGGTGGGAAGTTCACTTAATTTTAGTGGGTTCCAGCACAATCGTAACCCCCTCTTTTTACTTCTTACTCTTCTCCCGAGACTGACGAAGGATATACATCAGCATCCTTGCTTGGGTGTCCTCCAAGGTCTAATGTTTTTTTTCCTTTTGTCATAAATCCCCCGCACTTTCTAAGCGTTATGCACCGCGTACATCTGCCTCTGCTTACATCTTCAAATATCTGTAGAGCCTTGAATGGTTTATTACATAAAATTATTATTCCCTAGTGTCTTCCCTTCCAGCTTTTATTAATTTAAAGTGAGCGAATGCCACACCTCCTGTCTGTCCTCCTCATTTCCCATCGGTGTCTCTACTTCCCAACACACAGACACTCCGTAATTGGCACAGAACTGGGAGTGTTCCCTCTTTCCGCAGAAGCTGGCTTTGCCTGCTTTGTGGGTGTTTCTCCCCGTTTCTACAGCTGGAGGTACACAGTGCTGGCACAGAGGAAAATGCACATCGACCCGGACTTTGTGCTCCCAAGTCTGCCTGCTGGTCCTGCATTTTGTTATGAAAGAGAAGGAGCGTGACACGGGCTTGAAATAGTTCGAGCTGTCCTCAGGACAGAGCTGCTGTTTGTTCCCCTTGGGGGGCAGCAGGAAGGCCTTCGAGAGCTACAACATAGGAGTCCGTTGTCATGCAACAGCCATGCCACTGAGTCAGTGCCCGGGATCTAACGGGCGCTGTGACTCGGGCAGCATCCCATCCAGCAAGTGGAGGGCAGCTCTGCAAAGACAGGCACAGTGACAGGTTCATCGAGGTCGAGCGGGAACAGGAGGAAAGGCAGGCTGTGCCAAAGAACCCATTGTGGTAGGCAAGGTCACCCTCCTAAGGGGAACGAGATGGACTTATCGGGGAAATTTCTTACGTTGACAAGGACGGTTCCCGTGTTCACTGGTTCAGGATTCCATGTCAGGGGCCCTGCGGATGCCGTCACAGTGGGCATCAGGTCTCGGTTTCCTCACTGGGGGCCTTTGCCTGCGCGATGCCAGTTTGGGTCTGTGATTTTCTTGTTTAACCACGTTGGCCCAGTTCCTCAACGTGGGATAAAAGGGAGCATCAGGGCGAACGAGGAAATTGCAAGAACAGTTTCTGAGGTCACAGACCCCGGGGTGTGTTCGTTTGCTTGGAGCTACCAGAAAGCCCAGGAGGCCGCGGTGTGGCTGTGGTGCCGCAGGACGGCCCTGTTGTTCCTGACTCCTGCCCTCTGCCCGGCAGACCTGGGTTCCCGAAATTGGCTTCTCCTGGAGCTTCACCCACCTCCTGGGATGTTTGGCAGCCTTTTGAGAACACGTACATTCAAGGCCTGGGATGGAAAACAAATGCTCTCACACAGCTACAAAAAATTACCAGTCGCTCCTTCCCTCTTACCTGAGAGTCTCCTGAAGAGGAGAAACGTTAACATAGTGTTGAGACCTTTCCAGACTGCAAAGGGGATGGTATTTCACAGCAGTGACTGGCACTGAGGAGAAGGGCCTCGCAGGGCTCAAATTAGGCATTCCGAATCAGATCTTAAAATAGGACGAATTTATTTCCTCGTGGCTTTTGAATTAAAAGATGGCTAGAAAAACCTCAAACCAAGTGACTCATTTATTTACTCATACAAATGAATAAATGTGCTTGAGAAGTTTATCGACTCCCATGTATTTCTTATTTTTATATCTTTCTTATTTTTATTTATTTTTATTTTTATTTATTTTTATCTAAATATATACATTGATTTATAACCAAATATATATAATATGGATTTTACACGTGTAAAGAATATTTGTACAAAATACTCCTATAGATACAAAATATTCCTATAGATACTATTAAATATTATTATATAAAATGTATATTAAATATATGCATGTTTTATGTGTATAAGACATATTCAATATATTGTATACATTTCTTGATTTTTCCATATTTTTGTAGGTTCTTGTGTCCTATCTCTTCATCTTTGAAATGACAGAGAAAACTCTTGTTTGCAGAAGTCTCAGTAGGACCCCCAGGGGTGTACCATAATGTGGACTTAATGCCCAGTGCAGACAGATGTTTGAAGTTACCTACAGCCTTGCTACATCTAGGTGTGGTCTAGTGGCATCCACGTTTCTGAGCCTGTTGGAAATACAGGCTCCGGGGTCGGACCCAGACTTACTGAATCACGGGACACAGTTAAACAGTATCTTCCGGTGATACACATGCACGTTCACAACTGAGAAGAAGTTTAGCCCATGGTTTCTCGGTCTTGGCGACATTGCAAAATATCTAGATGTCTGTAGGACGAGAGTATGTCTTGGGGATCTCGTGTCCAGCTTGGTGAGTGTAGTTAGCAAGCCCGTATTGTACACTCGTACACTTTGTTTGCTAATGATATTTCTTAATTGTTCTCATCAAAGCAAAAAAAAAAAAAAAAAAAAGCTCTGTGATCATGGTGATGGGTATGCTTATTAGGATGATTGCGGTAAACATTTCAGTGTAGACATACGTCAAAACGTTTTGTGTTCCTTAAATAGATACTCTTTATTTGTCAGTAATACCTCAGTAGAGTTGGGGATAAAAAGACTGATGCTTGACCTTTGGTTGAAGATACTCTGAATTATTTATGTAGGGTGGTGTTCTGGGTATAGGTCTTTGTTTATGCTCTCCAAAGGTTGGTCCAATCTGAAGTCAAATCTTACAACTTTTGAGCTAGACCTTTGTGTTCATGCCTCTTCCTCTTTGTTTCTCATAGTATGATCTATGCGCCGTCTACCTGTGAATCAACTAGGAGGTCTCTAGACATTTGAAATCTTGGACCCTTGAATATTAAACCTGAGTAGCATGGCCCTGGGACTCATTTAACCCACCTCATGAGTCTTTGGGACTTCCAGATTATGCATTTCACTTGGGGGTTATTCTACCTCTGTCCATTTCTATCTGGGGGATAGTGGGACTCAGACTTGATGCCCTGACTCAGACCTTCTCTGTTTCGGACTTTAATTCTTGCTTCTTGAGCTCAATTTCTTTGCACTTTCAAAGGTAAGTGTTTCTTACCTCATATGAATGAAGTGAGCCCTGTGTTTCCTTAGTAGGTTCTTTACTTTAGGATATTTCTAACAAATGGTTGAGCTCCAATGTTCATTGGATTATCCTTGCTGCACAGCAGGAGAGATCTCAATTACCAGACAAAACGGTCAGTCAGACATGTTTCTGGAATTCGGGATGCTTTAAGCACTTGAATCAGTACAACCTTCATCCCCTGTGATGTTAAGACAATAGATTAACATCCCAGCCAGCTAACTGCCATTGGTGTAGAAGAAAGTCCATGCTAAAGGGCCACATCAACTAGTCCTTGCTTGGTTACTTGTACTTTACATGTCATACACTATTTCTGCTGTAAAAAGATAGTAAAATGTGGATTTATAATTCAAAAATGGTAGATTCCATAAAATTTAAGCTTGTTTCCCAACGGCTGATGGATTAGATAGAGAATAAGGTTGGTTTAATCTATTAATGATGAACTGTGACCCTTGGGTTTTTCCCAGGGATTGATTCCATCCTGAGTGCCATGGGTTATGTGGTAATGGGTTATTCCATTTAATGGAAATAGGGAGAATTAGACAATACAACTGTCTAGGTTAGGATTTCTACCGCTCCTTTCCTTTCTTCCAAATTTCTGCCCATCACTCACTCCATTTGGCCATTTAACTTACTTACTGGGATGCAGAGGGAATGTGCTCTTGGTTCCCATGGATTTTTTTTTCTTACTGCCAATTTCATAGGATAAGGAAGTCTCCTTACATACACAGTACACCCTGAAGTTTATACTCCAATGAAGATGAATTTATGACCTCTCAGTTGCTGCCATTTTCAATCAGAAACACTACACAGTATTGGAAACTGGCCTGATGGTTTAGAAACCCAGATTCTCTGCAAACTGCTTTCATTACCACTGGATCCTTGAACTCAAGGAAGTCATCTGACCTGTTGCTCACACTGTCCATCCTACTTCTACCAAGAGCTGGGTCTTACAGTCTGTGAGAAGACTGTTCACACCGGGTACATATGTGGATCTTCTAAGACACTCTCCTATTTCCCAGTATTAACATGGCACAGAAAATGATCTGCATATAAATATATATTTGAAAATGTGAGTCACCATTCTGTAGCAACCAATCTAATAAGACTGCTGTTTGTGTAATATAATTTAGTATCGATAAAACGATAGATGGGTGTATGTATTTTGCAGAAATGGAGAAGAAAATATGGTTCCAAAATTAAATATTCACTAACGGGATTGATCTCCCTGATGCAGAATCTCAGCTAGCCTGATCCTATGCTTAAAATTAAAAACAAAACAAAACAAAAAAACAAAAACAAAAAAAAACCTTGTGTGATACATTACGAATATTTGGGTAAAATCACTTTCTGGCATCATTTTAACATACGATGTTTTCATTGGAAGCGTTTAAAAAATGTGAAATTCTTCACAACTGTCACTGGACATTATATAACGCTCTTCAAACTGTATAATACTAGTGCGGGAGGCTAAGGATAGATCAGAAATGACAAGGGTGCCGGTATTAAGTAGCTTTCTAAAGAATGATTGTCAACCAATACCTGGAGGTTCAGGAGAGGTAACATACTGTTTCCCATTAGAATGAGAATACTGATTTTTTGGTCAGATGCAAAATACCCATTCACAGCTCATCTTCACCGAGAACTTGTTCATTCCAATTTCCTAATCTAGATATTTTACGGTGTGTTCACAACAGACCCGGGGGACTTTCCCCCTGGTTTCCACAGAGATTCCCTAGACCTCGAGTCTGAATTCCCTTTTATAATAATCAGTCCTTTTTCAGGGAGTCCTACAGGGGAGTTTTGAGAACAGTGTGAAACTTCCACTTGAATAATTTGACAAAATGACATTCATAAAAAATAGATGAATCAAGAACAATGTTGTTGAACAAGAAGGGCTCATGTTTATTTCTTTTGCATGGAGATTCTCAGGACTGTAATATCTGGGGGTTCCTTCATTTGTAGAATGTGCTTGTGGAATTGTTTATTCAACCTCCATGTGATTCAAGCATTCCCTAAGGCCATCTTGATTTTACCATGTACTCTATCCAAATACAAAATAACGCAGTATGGGTGGGTACTATAGACAGCAAAGGAGGGTTTTCTCTTTTTGAACCAATATTTCAAACCCCAGTGCATTTTCTTTTCATCTGAATTATTTGGTTTGTCAAATTTATGCACCGGAAAATTTACTCGATGAACATGAAACCTTTCTTTTGAACGTGTACTGTTTGCTGCGTAGACGTTCACCATAGCGAGGAAGCCAAATTCATGGCAATGATATGAGTATCTGTCCTGTGGTGACTGGTTTATGTCACATAGCCTAGTGCCCTCAAGGTTCATCCGTGTTGTGCCATTTGTCAGAATTTCCTTCCTTCTTATAGCTGAATAACATTCTGTAAGGATCTGCTGTGACTGTTAACAGAAAAAGCACATGCTGAAGCCAGTGCTTACAATGAAGGGGCGTCATCAGGCCTCCCCTTCATCAGCTGCCCTCCATTTAACATACCTGTGGAGTCCACCTGGTCATTCCCATCCATGCCACTTCTCTCTATTCTCCCACTGTTTTTGCCCAAGTCAAATCCTATCAACTAACACGTTCTTCCAATTTACTTGGCCATTTCTTTTGGTCCTTTTTGGCCTGTCATGGACCATGGATAACTAAATCCCTGGAACTCTGCACAGGCTACTCTGTTACTCATGTTCCCTCTCCCATAAAAATCACACTTGCTACAGAGTACTGCAACGTGATTTCTCCTCTCTATATGTGATTCTGGGACGCTGCCCCAGAGGTCCTGAAGCACGATTAGACTTTGTGGAAGGAAGAAAAATGACCCCCTGACTTTAAGATACAGAGATTATTTCTGGATTGTCTCAGTGATTCTAAAGTAACTACAAGTGTCCTTAAAAGTAGAAGAGGGGGGTGGGCCTGGATTGCTCAGTGGGTTAAAGCCTCTGCCTTCGGCTCAGGTCGTTATCCCAGGGTCCTGGGATCGAGCCCCACATTGGGCTGTCTGCTCAGCAGGGAGCCTGATTCCCCCCCTCTCTCTGCCTGCCTCTCTGCCTTCTTGTGATTGCTCTCTCTCTCTCTCTCTGTCAAATAAATAAATAAAATCTTTTTTAAAAAATCTGCTGGAATTAACCAACAAGAACTTAACTCTGCATTTACTTTGTTGGGGCCTTATGCGTACTTTTCATCCTTCTGTATAATGACTGAACAAATGGATCCTAAGAAACTATCGGTCCCTTCCCCTCAACTTCTGCTGTGTTTTATACCTACACACAGTGATATCTGCCCCCAGTGAAATGGAAAGTCTGAGAAGAGTACAAAATGGCGGCAGACGTAATTTGAGATTCATGAGGCACACTCTTCATTTTCTTGTTGGGGAAGGAAGAGAGTAGAGAGCTGAAATGGCGGCCCGTGTTCCTGTGATGCCCAGTATTAAATCCCGTGGCACATTCCAGCGACCGTTTCCTTAGTGTCTGCTTCTCGCCCGCGTGTGCATGTTTGCAAGTCTGTTGAACGTGGGACTCACTTGGTGGGCACCACAGTTTCTTATTTACAGAAGTACAATCCGTGCACAAAAACTTACTAAAAAGGAATTCCAGGGGCACCTGGGTGGCTCAGGCTGTTAAGCATCTGACTCTTGACTTCGGCTCTAGTCGTGATCTCAGGGCTCTGTGTTGGGTGTGGATCCTATTTAAGGTTCTGTCAAGGTCTCCTGTCCCTACCTGCCCCTCTCTAATTTAAAAAAAGGAGAGAGAGAGAGTTCCATTCTTTGTGTCTCTCCACAAATATTAAGAAGAATCCAATTAATGGAATATTTTTATTTTCTGAATTCTGCCCCATTCAATATGATGGAAACTTTTTTCAGTAATCTTCTCCCAAACCATCCTTTTTTATTTTTTTTAACTTTTCCATACTATTTGAATGCTATTCTCTTCTCGCAGCTCACAAATCTACTGAGTCACAAGAGAAGGACACATTTTTATTAGAATCTCCCAGAGCTATTATTTATTTATTTGGGCTGTTTTACTTTGTTTAGGTCTCTGTAGTCTAGCATGTAGCTTAAAATCTCATTCCCTAGCAAACCGTCAGAGGCAAGATAAGAAAAGATGAGCTAGATTAAGCAAATGAATAGGTTTCTTGAAGATGAGCCTGAAGACTGTCCATGAATGGACCAACACACCAGTAGGGAACGTCTTGGCTTTCCGGGTCTTTAGTCCTGATATGAGTCTCAATTCGTCATGTGCAAGGACCCGAGGCAAGTTCAAGAGTTTTCACAAGATCTGAACCTTAGAGGGATCATAGATGTCTTAGTGACTTGAATCAGGGTTTAAATAGCTTTTCCTTCCAGCTGGAATCACTACCAGGTCACAAGGTCCAATAGGAAAGGGTCAAAGACATACTGGAAAACAAGTACAAGATGGCCTGAAACCCAGGAGGAGAACCTTGTGGTTCATTGAGAAGTGTCTTTCACCCACCAGGACCTCATGGATGGAAAAACAGGGGTCCCACAGTGATGCCGGGCAGAGAATGTCCTGGGGCTGCAGAGAGGAGGGGAGCAAGCCTCAGACAGACTCAGAAGTGGTGCCACATTCAGTTTATCTCAGAAAAGAAAGGTTCTACCTTCATGGAGATTCAGAGCAAATGCATCCAGGGCCTAGAGACTCACAAACATCGCTGGGGCTAGAGACTCACAAACATCGCTGACCAAAGTACGTTTTATCTCAGTGTCCGTTGGAGTTAGGATCAGAAACAGGAACTGTGTTATTTTGTAAATATTTCTTTTTATTTCTAACTCCCTGTGGAGAATTTCATGTTTACCGTTAGCTGTCTGATAAAAGCTCTGCTTGAACATTTCTGAACTCGTCTCCCATCAACTCATCGGAAGGATACCAACTCATGCAAGAGGTTCCAGCAGACTGGAACTGAGTCTATCTTTCCAAGATGAATGCTGATGGGTTGAATGTCCCAGCCTTCCTGCAGGTGGCCCGAGGAGAACTTCATAAAGAAAACAGACTGTGGGTCTGTGGCACAAGATACAAATAGCATCGCATGTCTTCTTATATAATAAGTTGAAGATGGGCATTGATGGCAAAGAGAGTCTCATAAGATTTCAGTCTTCATTCCCGAAGATGCATGTCTGGAATGAAGGAGGTGGCGACCAGGTTGTGCCCTGCAGGCCAGGACACACCTGTGGGCTTGGAGTCAATCGTGTGGATGAGGACCTAGGTATACTTGCACGTACTCAAGACACGTTCCCTCCATTGGGCGTTGGAGTATCTTCCTATCTGTGGTGACATGGAAGGCTCTGAGAATCTTGGTGTTGAGAACAAAGTGACTGCAGGAGGTGTGAGTCCACAAGAAAGACCCCTCCACGCCGCACGTGGTAGAGAATTGTACAACCTGAAGAGCTGAGCCATACTTGAAGAGAAGCAAGGGTCCTAGTCAAGTTCCTTGACTGGGGAAAGGTTGATTTTCTCATCACTTGCAAGGGGAGTAACAACACTTACCTTTGATGGGATTTTACCATCACGAAGGTCAGAGTACCCACCAAGTAAATTCATTTTGATCCTGGACTGGTTCTCCTACACCAAAATTGAGTGAGGACTCTCAGTATTCAATATCTTCTCTTTATCTCCTTCAAAAAAATGGCCCAGGGAGGGTTTAAGAGTAGAAGCTCTGTCCTCATACTTATGATGCATCCTTGCCTTGTGGCCCATCCAGGGTAGCCATGAGGATAGATGAAAAGGAGTTCCAGAATCCTACAAACCCTGGTGGAAAATGCCTGCCTAGATTTCTAGTGATGGGGCCCCCTGCCTCTCACATTGATAGGAGCATTCTAGCCCTGAATCCTGAAATGAAAGGATAGTGCAAGTCCTCATTAGAGCATTTTCTCTGCTTGCATGGTCAGGGAGAGTTAAAGAAAGGTGCCTCTGTGGCAGTATTAGGACAGAAAACTTTGTCCCTTGTCTCCCAGACAATGATTTTGGTCAATGCACCATCTCCTCCCCTGCAGATCGGAGCAAATTAGCTTCCCAAACAGTACACGCTGTGGGAAACTGACTTGATGGTCAACAGTATGCTTGTGTTGACTCAAGGAGTTGTCATGCTGTGGAAAGGGTTGGTGCTAGTTTCCTTCCTTTGACATATTTATTAATTTAGGCCGCGGAGAAAATAGGATGCCTTCTGGAATTGAGATGTGAAGTTTTATGTGTCGGCAAGAAAAGTGAAATTAAGCCAAGTGATTAAGATGTTAGACTGGGATGTTAAATTAATGTTACATGCCCCTTAGCACAAGCAAATAATGCAAGGTGGGAGGGTAATCAAATACCCATATGTCATTTTTGCTTTTTATTGGGGCTTTTCTTTATGGCTGGTTCATAGTGGTTACGTTTTAAGCTTTACGTAAAGATACCCTAACTCCCCTATCCAAATGAACATTTCCTTTCAACGTAGTCAACTTTTGAAGTCACCTACTTATTCCAGTAGTGTTTAAAATATTTTCTATGGGGTGTCTGCGTGGTTTGGTTGGTTAAGCATCTGCCTTCCGCTCAGGTCATGATGCCAGTGTCAGATCGGGCTCCCTGCTTAGCAGGGAGTCCGCTTGTCTCTCTGTCCTACATTTCCCCCCTGCACCCCTCCTCTGCTCATGCTTTTTCTCAATAAATAAATAAAGTCTTTTAAGAATATAAATAAAAAATTTTTTAACATGTCCTTCGGAGCCTAAGGCATTTCCTTTAAATATTCTTATTAACTGCAGATTTTCCCATGGAGTCTTGGTTGATGTTCGTGATAAGGCAAAAATAATCTTTCTTTAGATTACAAAAAATATACGTGTTTATATAAAGGACAGGAAAGAATGAGAAAATAATTTGCAATCAAAAGGCAGAAGAGGTCGATGACAAAAACGTGGCAGTGATCTTGTCGATTGATGTGTGTGGTTTCAAGGCGCGGCAGTACAGGGAGTGAGAGACGAAGATGTGACGATGGCCCATGTTCTCTCATCTGTCTAGATGATGGTACGTTATGTTGGATGCAAAGCTGTTCTCAAGGTGAGCATACCCTGGCCGCATTTGTCCAAGTTTTATCTGGCATTCTCTAGCAGTGAAGTGTCTGTCTTCTCCCTCAGTCCAAAGTGCTGCCATGCACTGATTCAGAGTCCGTTGATGTATGTGTACTCTCCGATAGGAACCATGTCCTTCCAGTGTTGTTGTGATCAACCAATCTGTAAGAGAGTGGTCGGTGTTTTGGACCAATAGGAGGATGGGCAGAGGATATCTGATGACCTGTCCATTGTACATACTCTCCTCCGTATTTGATGCAAAGAAGAGGAAACGGAGAGCCTTTAGAACCAAGGTCAAGTCCGAGAGACCGATGGAGGCGTCCCAAACCATGAGGAGCTTCTGGGTCACAGCCAGGTTGAAAAAGAGCCTACGTTGATGGTCTTCGTGCAGGGTGGAAAGATAGGTGAAACCTGAGGAACTCCTGAAAGCCATAAGCATGCCATCAGTCTTTCCATTTGCCGGTGACTTACCCCTAACGGGTCACCCAGATGACAGACGGCTGACAAAGTAGAAACCAGAAAACATACTGAGTCTCTGAGTTCACGTATAGATTCCCCGGGTGGGAAGAACCATACCAGACAGTGGTGATCTGTAATATATAACCAGGAAAATGAAAGTGTAAGAAGATCTACAGAAAACGTTCAGTCTGGACTGTTTAATTTTTTAAATGAAAGTTTACAGGCTTGGCATCCTGCAGCTAATTCATTTCTGTGGGTTCACTTAGGCTAATTTACTTAGGTTACAAACGGCAACAGATTTACACACATATGCTACTGAGTCCAAAGGTACTGAGGGGCACGTAGGGAAAAGTGAGCCTCCATTCTCTATCTTTTTCCTCTGCCCCCCTCAGGTTTCATCCCCAGAAGCAACCATGTTGCTGGCATTGTGGAACACTTACCTTGGCCTCATCTTAGCCTGGTCACGTCAAATCAGGACAAAATGAGCACAGCCCTGCAGACAGGAAGGGGGTCAGCCAGTTACTGCCTCCCTTTCTGCTGCTTTACAGATGAGGATCATAAATGCCAGGGGCTGGGAGGTGGTAGTGAGGAACTTGGAGATGAACACAGATAAAAACCCAGGAAGCCCCATACAGCTCATCATCCCGGGCTGCAGAATGCCAGCAGGGTGTCAGTGTGGGCCGTGGGCAGTCATCCATCTGATCTCCCAGAGCAAGCGCAAAACCGATTTTTTTAAGGTCGCATGAAATATTAATAAGGCGGTGCCTACGTTCATTTAGCTGCAGAATGTGACGACCCGTATTGTTGTTGGTACGACCGTGGCCCTCGTCTGCGGTGCTACAAAGGGGCTGTCACCACAACAGAAGATTTAGGAGATGTATGTGAGCTTGTTAGGACAGAGGAAGAATGACTGAGAAGGTGTCCGGTATCCGAGATTCATCTCAGAAGCGCACGGAGGGCGGATGCTGGGCTGCTGTGGGTTGAGGACTGCGGGGAAAAAAAAGCAAGTCGTTGACAACGCTGTTCGTGTTTGGATGTGAAGGAGAAAGGCATAGCTAGAGCACTTGTGTGATCACAGGACTGATTTTTTTTTAATAAGAGAGTTGAACGTCAACCTTACCTCTTGCTCCCGTCAACTTCCTGTTGGATCAGGGTGAGTTTTCCAAAGAGTCGCACATGGCCGCCTCATCTTCAGTAGACACCCCACCTCCTACAGACATAGACACCCCTTCCCTTGCCATGTTCTGGGTCAGGGATGACTGAGGAAGGGGCAATGACCATAGCTGGTATTCCCTGTGCACCCCGTTCTAGCTCATTTGTGCACATCACGCCATGTCATCGTCACAAAACCCCAGCTCGGTGTTCTGAGATCTACCGCAAGGGGCAACACGGTGAGGAAAGCAAGGTTTAGAGAGTAGCCAGTTTTCTGCAGGCCACCAGCTGATCGGGGGCTAGGCTGTTATCAGACCCTCAGACCCCCACATCCACCATGCTGTTCCCTCACCCCTGTCTGCCCCTCACAGCGATAATCAAGAAGTGGGTGAATGTGTGCAGAGATCTTTGATCATCTGTACCAAACCTCTGGCCGTAAAGCCCATGAATGTAGCACTTGGGTCTAAGTGTGGTCCTAGGTCTGTACACTTCCCTTTCGTTGACGTATTTCCTGGTAAACACAACGAACCTTGTTACCATCAGCTGCGGCTCTGAAGAGTCCGGGATTAGCCCGTGTGCCAACAAACCAAAAGGAACGCACGTTTATCCAGTGTGCTCCTACTGAGAAGGCTCAACACAAAGGAATCTGTTCTTTTTAGTGCGAGACGCAGGAGTGTACCTCACCAAGCGAGGGATCGCTCCGTGTGATGACAGACTTTCATGTGTCAGCACGCTGGTGCCCAGAAGCTCGCGGAGACTGCAGTGTCCGTGTTGGTGGGGAGGTTTTGCAGCCATGAGCAGTTTCCGCTATCAGCTGTCTATAAGGAGATCAGCCTGGATGATATGCGTGGACCTCCTTCCCCTCCCTCATAGACCATAAATGCCAAAGAGTGAGGGTCCCTGGAGTAAAAGATTCACCTTCAAAACTGTCATGTAGAAATCGCGAGTTTCCAGCCTCCTGGCCTGCCCTACTAATTTTGGCTCTCGAGATCACACAAGCCTGGAGGCCAATCTCAATAGATGTGAGTATGTTGGTCTGTATCTAGATAGACCTCAAGAACCCATACGTGTGTCTATCTCTCTACCTCCTACCTACCTGTCATCTTTTGACCTCGCACCTATCAATCAATCGGTCCATCAGTAGATCTCTCCTCTGTTTGTCTATCATCCACCCATCCTGTCGATTTTCTCCAGAAAACTCTGACTCTATCCGTCAGCATGAGGCGGCAGAGGAGAATCAGGGAGAGCTCATGGATAGAACTCTTGTTTCCACACCTTTCTTTCCAGCTGACTGTGGCTTGATGACTCCCGTCTGGGGCTTCTGGCTGCACACGTTCTCACAATTGGTTCTTTGATTTTCCATGTGCTCTTCTCTTTCTTTCAGGATTGTCCATCTTTTTTTTTTTTTAAGATTTTATTTATTTATTTGACAGACAGAGATCACAAGCAGGCAGAGAAGCAGGCAGAGAGAGAGAGAGGAGGAAGCAGGCTCCCTGCAGAGCAGAGAGCCTGATGTGGGGCTCAATCCCAGGACCCTGGGATCATGACCTGAGCTGAAGGCAGAGGCCTTAACCCACTGAGCCATGCAAGCAGTCCCAGGATTGTTCATCTTCACCATCAAATATTTCTTTTTCCCTCCTGATCTCTTTGTCTTCTTCTCGAAATTTCATCAGTCATTCTACATTTTTTTTTTTTTTAGTTTATTTATTTAAGTCATCTCTGCACCCAGCATGGGGCTCGAGTTTCCCAATTCTGAGATCCCTCCTCTCATGCTCTTCTGACAAATGCAGCCAGGTGCCCTGGTAATTCTACATTCTTTTAATTGTGTCCACAGACTCGGGCAGGGTCCCATCCCTCCGAAAATCACTATGCACACATCGCTTTAGTGTGCCAGTCAAGAAGCATGGTTTCCTGTGATCCCCAGAGGGGAATGCTTGCTTTGGCTCAGGTCACCATCACGTCCAGTGCTGTTAATTACTTAGGAACTTCGTATGCGAATTTTGCTTTTATGTCCATCCGTCTGGTACCTCTTGGCTACCCAGCCAGGCAGGAATGCTAAGCGACTTGCCTTATTTACCAGAGCAATTCTTAATCTTTGTTTTATTACCAATATCTATTATAAATTTCATCTGGGGCTTTGGATTACAAACCCAGCTGTTAAGTCAGAAAGTTAATGTTTACAGAGGTAACATAGCTCTATTATTTTATCAAAGGTCACTCAATAAAATTCCATAGACGTTTCGTGCCAGATGAATCTCTTCACGAAATATGGCTCTTACAATTTATGATCTGAAAGCAAAAACAACAATTTTAATCTCTACAAATGTCTTGTGTTATTTTCACACGCTATTCCATAGCTAAGGAAATCATTACCTTTTTCCTGTCCAGTTAATATGTGCACGTTCAAGTATTCATGGAAGAAATAGATCCCCAGGAGACAAAGAATGTGTATTAGAAAAAACATGTGTGGGGACACCTGGGTGGCTCAGTGGGTTAAAGCCTCTGCCTTCAGCTCGTGTCATGATCTCAGGGTCCTGGAATCGAGTCCCGCATCGGGCTCTCTGCTCAGGAGGGAGCCTGCTTCCCCCTCTCTCTACCTGCCTCTCTGCCTGCTTGTGATCTCTCTCTTTGTGCCAAATAAATAACTAAAATTTTAAAGATAAATAAATAAATAAAAATAAAAAGATGTGTGAGTATTTAATGATAAAGGTGGAAGATATATTACAAAATAAAGTATGAAATGTTGTTTCCTAGAGTGCCCCTTTTCTTTTAAAATATACTTTGGAAATTATTTTTCTTGGTTCCCTGTGCTGCTTAAATTTTCTCTGATGTCTTTGCAATGATATTGCTCTGCAGATAGCTGAATTATGTCTGATCTACAGATCACATGAGCAGGTAGCCATAGCAACGGACAGGCCAGGTAATGGCTCTGATTTTATATAGATTCATGAGCCCTTAAAATTAGACCTTTTCCATTTTAATGAAAAAATAAAGGTAACGTTTCTACCCTTAAGAAGTGTGTATATTTCATGATTTTACCCTTGACAACGGTACGTAGGAGAGATTGGTTTACAATTAAAGCAAGAGTAAGATCCGGTGAGTCAAATGTAGATCCTATTTTGAAAATGTCACAGGGATAAATTGTCCATCAAAATAGAAGATCTATAAACTTCACTCCTTCACATTAGTGGAAACAGTCGTTCTAAATGATATGACAGTTTGATGGTCTGTGCCGGTTTACTACTTTAAACATTTATACGATGTAGGAAAGAGAGCTTTGCTTTCGCGACGATAACATTTTGCCGGGCGATGTCTAATTCTCATGAATTCTCAATTAGACCAGCAATAATGAGATGTTATCTTTGGAGGGGAATGTCTTAATTAGTGAGTACAGGTTCATCTGGTGTGTGGAATCAGCCTTGCGTCCAATGGCCTCTTCCTACGGCTCCCTGCACTGTCTAACGTGTTAGGAGATTTCCAGGATGACACAGTAGCCCTGTGAGATGCTGATGTAAACTTCTGAGGGTACATAGTATGGGACACCTTTTCCAAGGTAGTATTTAAAGCAAAAATAGTCACATTAATAAAGCAGTCCCACTGCGAGTGACCCATTCTCCTCCTTAAAAATTGCCAGCTAAGTTAATAGATAATATTTAAATTTTAGTTATTATTTTAAAGATTCGTATTTATTTATTTGGCAGAGAGAGAGAGAGTGTGTGTGTCTACAAGCAGAGGGAGTGGGAGAGGGAGAGGGAGAAGCAGACTCCCTGCTGAACAGGGAGCCCGACACAGGACTCGATCTCGGGACCCTGAGATCGTAACATGAGCTGAAAGCAGACAGTTAACCCTCTGAGCCACTAGGTGCCCCAAACCATGCATTATGCTTATGAATCAATGTTCACAGCAAAACCTTAAATGGGTATTACAGAGGACAAGCAGCTGCTCTCAAAACACTACTTACTGGGGCTCCTGGGTGGCTCAGTGGGTTAAAGCCTCTGCCTTCGGCTCAGGTCATGATCTCAGGGTCCTGGGATCGAGCCCCGCATCCGGCTCTCCGCTCAGCAGGGAGCCTGCTTTCTCCTCTCTCTCTCTCTACCTGCCTCTCTGCCTACTTGTGATCTGTCTGTCAAATAAATAAATAAAATCTTAAAAAAAAAAAAAAAACAAAAAAAACCACTACTTACTGTAGGATTCCAACTATGTGATATGCTGGAAATTGCAAAACAATGTGGACGGTAAAAATACCAGCACGTGTCAGGATCGAGGAGGGGGAAGAAATAGAGCATAGAGGGATGGCTGGGGGCTCCTTTGGTTGGGCATCTGCCTTCAGCTCAGGTCACGATCCCAGGATCTTGGGATCGAGTCCCACATCGGGCTCCTTGTTCGGCAGGGAGCCTGTTTCTCTCTCGGCCTCTGCCTGCCTTTCTGCCGACTTGTGCTCTCTCTCTCTCTCTCTCTTTCTCTCTGACAAATAAATAGATAGATAAGATCTTTAAAAATATATGACCTTAAAAAAAAAAAAGACTCATCTTTAATTTTCCTTGCTTCCTCATTCTGCATATTGCCTGGATGCTCCTTAGTTCCTGTGTCCCTGGGTCTCGTTGGTATGACACAGGTCTTGACGTCTTTCCCCTATTGCCACGTAGAATCTCATCGCTGCTCAAGAGGACGCCATGCTGGTCGCAGCTGCCCTGTGCCAAGGTCTGTGGTCTGTGTGCCTTTCTTCCCTGTACAGCCCTTTGTGCAAGTTCTCTGCACGCTGTCGGCAGGAAGACTGGCTCTTGAGACCGGTACCACGGATTGGGTTTGCTTGTTGCCTGTGTTCTCTGCACCGGCCGTGTCCCTGTGTTCTTTGAAAATGACACGTGTATCTCACTGTCGCCCGCATGGCGAGGGCAGTAACTGCATCATCCCCATTTTCCAGATGTTGGACTTGAGTTGTGTTGGCCGTAGGTGACCGAGAACTGTGTCGCCGCTGGAATTCTATCATTTTCCTAGAGCTCGTGTCTGAGGGTCCTTCCAGCTTCAGACGTTGGTATCTCAGTGTTCTCATGCACAGAAAGGAAAAGGAATCTCACCTCATGAATCCACGAATGGCTTTTCTTGGGTGAAGAAAAGCCGGTCCCGTGTCCTTAGAGAACTTACAGATTGACGGAGCCAAGATGTTCTGTGAAAAACTAGAGTAACACCAGAGAGGAGGCCTGGACTATCTCGTGGTTCACTTCCGCTCTTTGGACCCAAGTTTTGCAGCTACGGAGGCATCGTGTGGTGTCACAACCGTCTTTTCCCCGTGGAGGCATCCCTGGGTCTTATGTGGACGTGCGCTGATGTCATAGACCAGGGGCCATTTCTGAGACCAAGTTGTTGGCCGCCCCGTCCAACCAGCAGGGGAACTTAAAATACGCTATTGCCGGATTCTGATTGAGTTGGTCTGGGGAGACACTGGGATTGTTGAAAGTTATTCTAGTGGGCCGTCCCAGTGGCAAGCTTCTGGCTTAGGACTCGGCATCAAATCAGGTGATCGGGGCCTTCCGGGTGGTTTCTTGGGAGTAGCAGTGGGTAGGGATGGGTGAGGGGACCGAGGGCATGTCTCGAGCTGGAGAAGCAGGCATTAGGGAAGGCTTTGTGGACTTTACGGACACCCAAGTCTCCTAAGGTTGCTAGAGGCAGTGATGGACGAGAGAAACTTTTATTTTTTTTAATTAGGTTTTTTTTTATTTTAATGCCAGTAAGAGAGAAACTTATAAAAAATACACGTGAATACACTTTCCTCCAGTATTTTATCTTATGTATTTCTTGGGGATGTGGGAGGTTTGGGGGAAGAGGGAGAAAGACTCTTAAGCAAAGTCCACACCTCATGCGAGCCCAATGTGGGGCTCTATCTCAGGACCCTGAAATCATGACTTGAGCCGAAACCAAGACTCGGTGGCTTAAGCGATCGAACCCCCAAGATCCTCACCCTGAAGCCTTTTATCCTTTGGTTCTCCATCCACCAGCCCTCGTAGTAGGCGATGCGTGGCAAGGTGGGGATGCGTGGCAAGGCAAGGCTGCTCTTTAGGTCCAGCCGTGTAGGGTTGCCGAGCGGGTTGTGCGACATGCGGTGCCTGTCACGGTCCAGCCTCAGTAATCATGCTTCGAGGTAGAGAGGGAGTCCCGGTGCTTAAATTCTACATTAACACTCGACAGAAGACCGTTTCGTCAGCAGTCACCAGCCAGCTAGTGCATGTCACTGTTAAACTAGCTCCAAATGACGGACCTGACTCCCCTTCTTTTGTAGAACCGTTGGGATGTGTGCAAGCTACAAACACGATGCTTCCTTTCTGCCTGTGCGCCGTTCCAGTCATTCAAATGCATTGTTTCCCTTTAGTTTGTGAAGTGTAGCAACTGGTTGATAAGTTTCCATTGCCACCTACTTACCCCCTGGGCTTTGTAGCTGGTCCGCGACGCCCTCTCTCTACAGGAATTGGGCATTTCTTTCCCAGTCTTCAATAAGTAGCCCGTGTGATTTTCCACCCTCCTCTCCTACCCACTCTCCTCGTGTAACGAAAATCGCGTGCCAAAGTGTATTTCAAAAAATTTACGACTCGATTTATTTTAAAATCCCGTCTGCTTTCAGAGAAAAAGCGTTGGAATCTACGTCTAGTTGAGGGAGGGTTGAAATGCAACATCAATTTTTTTTTTTCCTCTTGGCTTTTATGCTTCAAATCTAAAAGCCATTCATTTATAATTTTCATCCTGAGAGCGTTTTCTTTCCCATTTACACGGTGTCCAAGCATCTCAGGGAATTTTAAGCAATGGGGAGAAAAGGTTTTTTGTTTCCCTTTTTATTCTTTTAATAACAGAGAGTTGAAACTATCTGGTTGAAGAAAGGCTCGGGGAGCCGTTGTGCCACGGACCTTGCCCACAGCTCTGTTTGCTCTGTGTTATTGAGTGTATCCTACGTGGGAAAATGCATTCTGTGCTTGCGGTTTCGAAACTGATTTTTAAAAGGATGCTTTGAGTCCGCGTTGGGTTTCTCCGGAGTCACGTAGGCAGTACCCACAGCCGCAGGTCTCCCTCTCGCAGTTTCCTCCTGGTGCACAGAGCTCCCCTCGGGCCCCGGCTCCAAGCTTCATTCCCAGGGTGGCCCAGGGCCTCAGAGCCCTTCTGAGCTCCCCGGTCTCTCGGTCCTGCTGATCCCACTGGAAGCCCAGTGATGGAGAAGGAGGGCAGGGAGTGGGTTGCAGAACACACTGTTGAGGAGAAAGGAGGACATGGCCATGTGCCAAGCAAAATAAGGAACTAGCTGCCTTGCCTTTGGCATGTCCTCATCTCTCCCGTGTTTTGCTCCTTCCGCAGCCATCCTCCTGGCTCCTGACTCTGGGTCCAGGATGCTGCACCACGTGTTGTCCTCTGTTCTGCCTCTGAGATCCTTGCCCGAGTTCCTAGGTCTGGTGCAGGTTCCTCCCACAGACTCCCTCTCCCCCAGGTCCCTTCCCGTCCCGTGTCCCATGATAATGCCGCCATCAGGCTAAGCGTTCACAGAATAAGATCACTGAAATAATTAGTGTAAAGAAGGCTAGCTTCAATACTCGGATAGAATAAATGCATGCAACATAAGAATTGACTTAATTCTTAGGGTCATTTCAGACTATTCTCTTGCCATTTGCAAATCTTTTGAGGCTTCTTTGCAAGGTCATTCCCCCTATATTGTTGGCTGCTTTGTTCCCAACTTCATGCCCCAGCCTACCTTGTTGGACTTGATCTGTCCTGATTGAGCACTGCCCTGGCTTTTCCTTCTTTCTCTTTCTTTCCTTCTTTCTTTTTTATTTTTTTATTTTTTTTTCCTTTCTTCCTTCTTTCCTTCCTTCCTTTCTTTTTCTTTCTTTCTTTTCTTTTCTTTCTTCCTTCTTTCCTTCCTTCCTTCCTTTCCTCTTCATTGTGCATTTCATTCTGCCTGAGAGAGTTGTCTGTAGTTCCTGATTTCTATAAGCTACTTGAGGGCAGAGGAAACTTTGCCCACGAGCTTGCTGTTTTCCGACAATTCTGACAGAAGCAGCGACTCCCTTCTTTACACAGAGATTTCTACTGGAAAACCCGCAACATTCACCCCCACTGTACCACTATCCTTTGCTGGCCCAGTCTGCAGTAGAGGACATGCGCAGGTATAGATATCTGAATTAAAAGTATGTTGATGTTGTTCATTGGTGTGTGTTGGCTTTTTTTTTTAATGCACAATTTGTTAATTGAACATTTGCTGCTTAATGAAACTGTTACATTTGAGAATTCATTTTCATCCCTCTAGTGAAATATCAAAAAATGTCTGCTTAAAACTTAGGCTTATCTAAACATTCTATTTAGGGCCACTACATGATATAAATAGAATGCAGAAAGAGAGCTTGTTGTTGCAAATTCGAGAGTTTTATTCTTTACAGCAACTCGAGTAGTTACATTTTTCTAAATCAGTTGACTGATTTACCCTATTTTCCTATTTTTCACTTATTACCTGAATCATACGGAGCTATTTTTAACTCTACGTTTATGCCAAAGCCCTGAAATTGGGTAAGAAAAGCGTCGTATTCACAGCGTCTGTTTCCCCAGAGTAGCGGGAAACTTTTGCTTGTAGAAGTTTAATTTGCAAGGCACAATTTATAACACTATAAAGAGACGTTTCTCTTGAAACCAAGGGCCCTATCATTTCTTTTCTCCTTCGACATCTGCAGAGTGAGAGTAAATATTTCTTAATTTAGAGGAAGGTAAGGCTATTTTTCAAGTGAGTCCCTTAAATTAATCCACAAGGGTAGGCATCCTGTCCTCCATCACACGTCTGCCTTCAATTTCGTACCTACCCAGATGAGGCAGGCACAGAAATAGCTTCAGATTTAAATGGGCGATATTGTCTCATCTGGAAGAGAGGAGTCTCGTCGGTGATGTCAATGTAGCCGTGTTGTATACCCTGGATTTGCAGCGGCTTTATTTTTTTCACAGGGCTCCTTTATTTGGTGTGTAATTAATGGAGAGGTTTCGCCGTGCCCTTCAGAAGCTTTTCATTTATCGAGGAGGGTGGAATGACTTGCTAATAATGAACTCGTGCTGTATTTGGGGCTACCTATCCATCTGTTTTCTGTCTACATCATTGATTTATCTCTAGCCTGTCTCGTGCCAGAAGCTTCGAAGGTGGTAACCTGTATTAGGAAATGGTCTTCTGTATTCATTGTCCCTTTTCTTGTCCTCCGTTTGAAGACACCAGACTCTGGCAACATGACAGTTAAGAGGCCAAGGGATGGGATGAGATGAAACTTGGGATTCTAGTCCTACCAAAATAGGCAGGATCCAGAATAGTCCGGTTAGGTTACCTGCTGGTAGGTGCACAAGTGGGATATGCATGTAGTGATCCCAGACCCACGGGGCCAGCCCATCCTGCCTGACTCTGGTGCATTTCGGCAGACTGTTTGGTACAGAGGTCCTGTCTCCTGGGCTTCCCACCCTAGGGGACTCGGGCTGCCATAAGCAGATCCCACAGACGTAAACGATGGAAATGTCTGTTCTCCCGGTTCCAGAAGCTGGAACTCAGAGAGCAGGAGGTCAGCATTGTGGAATCTGTCTGAGTCCATGCCTGTTGCTTCCACAAAATGCCAGAGCCGTGGTGAGTCCTGAACTGGCAGGAATACATTCTTCACCGTTCTAGAAGCCGGGAAGTCCGAGATCAAGGAGCTGGGCAGATTCGGTGTCTGTCTGGCGAGGAAGTCCTGGTTCCTGGATTTCTAGTTTTCTCGCTCTGGCCTCAAGCAGCAGGAGGGAAGGGGAACATCCCCCTGTCTGTTTTCTAGGGGTGGAGCCCCATGACTGCGTCAGCTCCCAATGTCCCACCTCCACGTAACATCACACTGGACGTTAGGAGGTTTTATTAAGTTTTTATGATTTATTTGTTTTAAGTAAGCTCCACACCCAGTGTGGGGCTCAGACTCACGACCCCGGGATCAAGAGTCAGCAGGATTTACCCGCTGAGCCAGCCAGGTGCGCCGGGAGTGAAGATGTCACGTATGACTTCTGGGGGGACACAAACATTCGGCGATGGCGGCTGAGGTCTGGGGTGGGCGCCCTTCCTGGCTCATACACTGCAGCCTTCTTGCTGTGTCCAGCTGTGGTTGAGGGTAACAGCTCTGAGGTCTCCTCCTGTTCTCTAAGCGTCTGCATCCCCCCCAGAGGGCTCTGTCCTCGTGACCTCAGCTAAACCTAGTCAGATGCTGTGGGTCCATCTCCATTTAAGACCATGCTGGACGTCTGGACGGGAACATATGAATTTGGGGGACACACACTTGACGGTGTAGCGCCTCTGGTTTTATTGTGTTTTTTAGAGATTTTATTCATTTGTTAGAGAGAGCTCAAAAGCAGAGGAGTTGCAGAGGGAAAGGGAGAAGCGGGCTCCCCGCTGAGCAAGGAGCCCGACGCGGCGCTCCATCCCAAGACTTTGAGATCATGAGCTGAGCCAAGGGCAAATGTTTAACCCACTGAGCCACCCAGGCGACCTGCACCTCTGATTGTAGATGAATTTTTTTTATAATTTTTTTTTTTTGGTAGATGAAATTTTAAGCTCACACTTTAAGCTCACACTTTTGAGCTTTGAGTTCTTGCCTTCTAACATGTAGGACTGAGGGATAAAACATCAAAAGTAAAATCCAGAGTGATCGCTAAACTCCTAAATGAGGAAATAAGTTTTCAGGGGAACAGAAACACCCAAACAGTGAGGGACCAGTGCTGCTGGACTCTTGGTCCGGAGCAGGGAGACGTTAGGGGAAATTACGGAAAGTCCCGCCGTGCGTCTTTGAACTAGAATTCCTGGAACAGGAATATTGGGGCTGAATATTTCCACTCTTCCTTCCTTTTGGGACTTCACCCACCCTTTCTATTAATATTTCAGTAATCTTTGTCCCTGTGTCTGTTTATTTGACTCTGACCTAGGAAGACTGAGTAATTAAACAAAAGATGTTGTAGGAAAAATTTATCATCCAATACTCACTGGTGTTTTCTGCTTCAGAAGTAATTATCGATGCAACCAGAATGAAAGAGGGATTTTCCTACAATAATAAAAATCTTTCCCTTACTAGGAGGGAAATCTTTTGGGTTCTCTTTTTATTTTATTTTATTTTTTAATTTATATTTTTAGAGCTCCCTGCTGTTTGGAGACCAGGGGAATCTAGCTCCCAGCGGGTCTTGAATATGTGGTCAAGTGAGACATGGGGAAAAACACAGCAAAGCCCTTCTTTTTATATTCAAAAGTTTTCAAAAGGCTTTGTTGATATGGATATTTTGTTTTATAATGCACGCCGGTATGTCTGGGAGCGGTTTCTGTCTGTGACCTCCTCTTCCAGCATCAGGGACGGCTCCCTCTCCCAGCAGCAGCACGGAAACAGGTAAGGGTCCTCGTCCCATCAGGAGGGCCCCATTCTCTTGACCTCGTCTAAACCCAGTCTGATGTCAGGCAATCCGCCTGCACACGGATCCCATAGGCCGCCGTTCCGCTCCGCACATTGTAATGGCGGTCACCCAGGTGCGGCTTTCTCCCTTCCGGTTCCTCGTCCACTGGATCTTTGACTGAGGATCCCAGCTTTAGGCTAAAAATTGATCTGTGTACTCTATTATGGAAATAAATTTTGTTTAAAAATTTTATTTATTTATTTGGCACAGAGAGAGATCACAAGTAGGCAGAGAGGCAGGCAGAGAGAGAGGGGGAAGCAGGCTCCCTGCCGAGCAGAGAGCCCGATGCGGGACTCGATCCCAGGACTGAGATCCTGACCTGAGCCGAAGGCAGAGGCTTAACGCACTGAGCCACCCAGGCGACCCAGAAATAAAATATTTTTAAATACGTTCTTTGATTTTTTTTCAAAGAATGTATGACAGACGTTCAGCTAATAAAAATACTTATTGACCCCAGAATGGCTATTGAGAAGGTCTCAAAAAGGATGAAGTCGGTTCATTTCTCCAATCAGGAGGCTCTGAAGCAGGTTCTTTCTTTTTTCACCTGCTCACCCTCTTTGCAAACCTAGGGATAGACTCATTGAATGAGTGTAGTCACCAGAGTTTGCAAGGATGGATATCATTAAGACACACACACACACACACATACACACATACACACATGGGCATGTCTTAGGGAAATCAGTGCCTACCTTGCATGTTGAGGGTTTCCTCCCGGTGGCTGAACGACGTCCAGCAACATGTGATCATGACACTCGAGGGAAAATGAGCGACTCAATATGATTGTGCATGAACTCTGCCTTTCAGACATGCAGGTTCCCCTGTGCTATCCTCAGCACTTTGATACAGCAATAGCTCACATGTGCTTGCACAAGATATCACTCCGTCAAAGTGACTCCTCGGGGCGGATGCTTGGATGGTTTGGAGCCAGGGAAGCTGTGCAACATGTGACCGAGAAAGACAGACGTGGAACCAAATGCACAGGCTTTGGGGGTTCATATGAAAAAGCAGCAGCCCAACGGTTAGGATGTCCGTTCCCTGGCAATCCCCATTCCAGACGCATTTGATCTTGGAACTGAAGAAATGCCGATGAACTTGGGTTTAGTCAAGAGTGCCATACCTTGGAGGAGTGACATGGACAGTCACTAATCCACTTATCTCTCTTAGTCCTTCACAGAAATGTTCCTGCCCTTCTGTGCCTTCCGTTGGGGCACCGTATACAGTCAATGAAATTAATTATGAAGGAGCAAAAACATGAACCATTCTGTGGCTTATTCAGACCCATGTGAAGAAGGACGCTGCCCGTAGGGTCTCCATCATGCTTGGCAGTCCGTGGTGGGGCTCATTTCCAGGACCAACGAGACGCTGACATTCCCACCAGCTCAAGCTCTTGAGAAAAGGTGAGAATTTGATCCCCACCCCTTCCAGTCCGGGAGGGCGCATCGCCCTATAGAAAGCACACCTGCGGGAAAGCGTATCACATACCCAGCAGAGCAAACACCTGAGCTGGTCCCCAGGCTCCTGAGGCTCTCACGCCCTTATCCTTTCCCGCCAGCTGTGGCCAGCACCATGTCTAACCACAACAGCGTCCATGTCCGTATCAGACACACCTGGTTTTCTTGTGGTCCCAGTTGTAACCTTGGCAATCCACTCGACATCTGGGCTCAGCGTCTTCCTTGGTCCAAATGATGTGTCTGTGTCCATGTTTCAGGGTGAACATTCAAGCGTCAGCCATGCACATACATGCATAAAGACGTAAGCAGAATCTTAGGTCTTTGAGACCTGAGATCCAGGCTTTGAGAGGTCGGACCGAATCAGGAGTGCCTTTTCTGGATGGATGGCTCTCCTGTGGGGACATGGCCCTCTTGATCAAGTCTTCTGCAACAGGTCCAATGGAAGTCAAAGCCGCCAGCTCTGAGATGCTCTAGAACAAGAACTAGGTTTGCAGACCATACGGTGGTGGCCCTTGGCTCTGTCTGACGGCACAAAGGAGTTGGGAAACCTAGCTGTTTTTAAACCAAGCAGAAACACTCTTTACAGGGCGCCTGGGTGGCTCAGTGGGTTAAAGCCTCTGCCTTTGGCTCGGGTCATGATCCCAGGGTTCTGGGATCGAGCCCTGCATCGGGATCTATGCTCAGCAGGGAGCCTGCTTCCTCTTCTCTCTCTCTCTCTCTCTCTGCCTGCCTCTCTGCCTACTTGCGATCTCTATCTCTAAAATAAATAAATAAAATCTTAAGGAAAAAAAATAAAAAGAAACGCACTTTACTGTGACATTGCAAAACTCTCCCACTCCCATAAGCACCAAATGCTCAACGTTGGGAATTGCCCACAGGTAGGCAATTAGTCGTGTGTCACCCCTTCATCCCAAAGGCTTTCCTTTAAAGGGAAATCCTCCAGCAAGGGAATTCTACCTCTGGAGGGGGGAAAAAACCCAAAGGCAGAACACATGCAGCCTGAATGTGCAGACATACTACAGGTAATGATGGGCGGTTTCCTGCTTTGCCGAGCTGGAGCTTTTGTCCCTGGTTGTGTTCACAGTGTCTCATGTTGGCCTTAGTGGCTTGTTTTGATTCAAAGTCTTTGCAGAAGTGCAAGAGGAATAGAATGTGGGTGTGAGCACGTCCTATGCCCTATGGTAGGGGAACTTGAAAAGAAAGTGCCCAGTTTCACTGTCTGCTTTCTAGCCTGTCCCGATGAGGCGATCTCGTGCTTATATCCATGGCCAGGTGCGATCACGATGGACTCATTATTAGCATTTGTGGCCCACATGCCTCCGTGAGGGTGACGGGCAGCAGCCTGCTAATTTCCTGGAAGAAAGCAAGAAGAGACTGTCTTTCCTGTTGGAGGTGGGTAACAGGTGGTCGGTCTTACTGACCTTGTCAAACCCTATGGTCTCCAAATTTCAGACCACCTGATGAGGTCTGCTGAGCACTGTGGAATGTAGATCCTGTTTAGTGGACATACAGTTCACTCTCTTGTATTTGTTGTCGGTGAGTCAAGCAGAACTCAAAGCTTTCTGGGAGTTTCTGAGCCCAGAGGGAAAGAGTGGGGCCATGGAACAGACATCATTTTCAAGATCCCGGAACACTTTAAGGTTCTCTTGTGTGCTTGGTGTACAACATTGAGTGTGTCGCTTTATCCCCAAGGTAAAATTTCTGAATCGTTGCAGTTGGAATGTTCCTTTCTGACCGCTGAGCTTATTGACAAGTGCCCAACCTGCTTTAAATGTTTGCAAATGCCTGACAACCACATTCCGTGCGCATCCGTCTTTCTTTTCTTTATAAAGATTTTTTTTATGTGTCAGAGAGGGAAAGAGCATAAGCAGGGGGAAGGGCAGAGGGAGAGAGAGGGGGATGCAGGCTCCCTGCTGAGCAGGGAGCCCGACATGGTGCTCGATCCCAGGACCTTGAGATCATGACCTGAGCCAAAGGCAGACTCTAAACTGACACAAGTGTCCCTTCATAGGCATTCCTGTCACCACATTTGCGGATGGGAGAGTGGAGAAGCCGCTTGTGGTATTTGTTCCTTGCATGGTTGTAGGCACATGTGTCTTCCCAAACTGGGGCTCCGAACACTCCCTCCCTCCCCATTGTCATGGGAAAACATTTTGACAGTGAAGCACCGTAATGGGTGTAAAGTCTAGAGAGGTCACAAAATGGGAGTTGCTCTCTGTTTCCCTGAAATAGTGTCATTCTGTTGACTTCCTGCCTTTAGTCTCTGTCCCGCCTGGGTTCATCCCTTTCACGATGGGACTTGCGTGGTCCTTAATTAAACTCTGTTGAAGTAATTACAGTGCCGTCTCTTGGAGTGATGAGCAAAATCTTATTATTCCCCCGTGAGCCTCCATCAGTCACCATCCTTTCCCTCAAGCAAGCCTCACGTCTAATCATTCCCTATCTCACACCTTGTGAATGCTCGGAAGAAGTGCTACCTTGGGAATATTGATCCAGTGGCAAATATCGATGGAATGCTTAGCTTTCGGAAGAAACACACAGGTTCTGAGAGGTATGGGGTTTCTGGGCGCTTTGCCTGGGTAAGATCCTGTTCGAACTCAGCCCTCTGCCTTCTGTCTCTCAGCATGGGCTAATCTCGTCTAAGAATCAAACATATTTCAAGGCTGAGACAAATATAGTCCTTCAAAATGTTTTTCTAATTCCGTATGGGTTATCTATAGATGTGGAAATGGTTCACAGTAAGGAACTGTTTTTCAGAGAAACACGGGTCAGATACAGAAATCTCTAGGTTTCCCTGCCCCTTACCTTTGAAAAGGGTGAGGGTTTCAAACAGAATTTTCATCTGGAGATGTTCGAGAGCTTCCTGATACATACCCAGCTTCCTAAGGAATTGGGATTCATTTATAATTAGAATATTTGGAGTGACTTTATTCTTCCAGATTGCAAAGACACAAAAGCATTCATGGAGTATAAAAAGAGAACAGGACAAGATGAGACCTGACCAAACAACAAAACAACAACAAAAAACCCAGAAACCCAAAATTCAATGACCAAATTAAAATTTTCCTTGACATTATTAAAGAATGGAACAGACACACACAGAAAAATCAATTTCCTGGCACGTACACATGTGGGACACTTTCCCAGATGGTGGAAAAGTAAGGAAAATAGATTTAAATGGAAAGAGATTTAAATTACAAATGACAAAGAAATGCATCAACCCATAATTAGTGTTCTTGATGGTGACTCGAAAGCCCACGGAGCAGAAATAATCGTCAGGGTTTGGGACAAAAGAAAACCTCGCCTTAGCGAGGAGACAACAGCATTCCGGTTTGAATGGGTTCACTAGGGTTTCAGGCAAAGTTAATTGAAATGGAACTGAACCAAGACATGCCGTGCCATCATGATTTCAGTAACGGTGCCATAACATCCGAGGTAACCTGGCAGACAAAGCAGGGGACACAGGACGTGAGCAACACTGGGCTTGTCTCAAGCTGATCCGCTAAACCAGATGCAAGTGACATTTACACAATGTCAAGGGGTTAGTATTTCTGAGACTCGCATTCAACCTAAGATTCTCCTCACCTGGGAAGGGAAGAGAAAGATATTCTCAGGGGAGCCTGGGGGGCTCAGTCGGTGAAGTGTCTGCCTTCGGCTCCGGTCGTGATCTCATGGTCCTGGGATTGAGCCCCGTATCCCATCGGGCTCCCGGCTCGGTGGGATGCCTTCTTCTCCGTCTGCCTCTTCCTGTCACTCCTCCTGCTTGTGCTCTCTCTCTCTCTCTCTCAAATAAATAAATAAAACCTTAAAAAAAAAAAAAAGAAAGAAAGAAAGCTATTCTCAAGAATGCTATGATTCATGGTATATGCCATATATGTAACTTTCCTGAGAAAGAGAAAAATTACTTGAAAATATATTCGAGAATACCAAGATACCAATGACGATGATGAATATAAAATTGTTCCCGATGATGAGCCAGCAATCAAATTATTTGTTCAGCTTACTGGGCAATTATTAATAATGTTGGTGTCGTTGCAGTGATGAACTCCATGTGATGTTCGAAAAAGATTAAATGGGAAAAAATACTTATGTGGTGACTGCCCTTGTCTATGCACCTTCTAGAAGCCATTCGCTGTATCTTGGAATTCCTATGTCACCTCCTTTCAGGCTTCTGAGAAGCTTATGGGTTAGATATTTTTAGCCCAAACACATAGAGAAGCATGAGTGTGATGGTATGTCCCCACGATGACATGGATATTTTGTAAATACTAGATTTAGGAAGACAATAAAAAAAAAATGGGATGACAATTACAATTACTCCTCTAATGTAGCAAAAATCGAGACCAGGAGTTTCCCAATGTATCTACACATTGGAAATAACCATGGGAATGTGGAAATCCAGTGATGCCTATGTGCCCCACTCATAGATTCTGCTTTTATTTTCTGGTGTGTCACATGGCCTTTAGAGTTTGTAAAAATCACAGGATGTTTCTAAGGTGCATACAGATTCGGTCGTCACTCATCTAGATGATATCTGATGATATCTAATTTCCCCCCAAAAGACCAGGGCATTGTGTGAGAGGAAACAAAAGAAGTTTATATCGTTCTTTCGTTCCAGGAATAATCCTCACGTGTGGGTGTATTGCTCATTTTGATAATGATTGACTGTTTGAAGACCACTTAACTCACTTCAGGGGACTCACAGGAAATGGTAGAAGACTCTAAAAGGCATGTCCCCAAGGAATGGTACTGAGCTAGGTCAGTGGTGCTCAGGTGGAGGGTGACAGTCCCCCCTGCAGATACTTGGGAATGCCTGGAGACCTTTTGGGTTGGCATGAGCCAGAAGAAGGATCTGGAAGTTGGCTTTGGTGTCTAGAAGAAGCTACTGATGCTAATGAAACTCGAGGAGGAGGGCATGGGTTTCCAGCACAGAGCGTGTGATGAAAGTGCTGAAGATGTGTGATGGTTCATTTTATGCATCAACTTGATTGGGCCACAGGGTGCCCAGATACTTGGTTAGATATTATTTCTGGGTGTATCTGTGAGGGTGTTTCCAGATGAGGTTAGCATTGGAATTGGTTGACTGAGGAAAGCAGACAGCCCTCCTCAGGGTGGCCGGGCATCCTCCAATCTGTTGAGGGCACGAGTAGAACAAAAATCTGGAGGAAAGGAGAAAGCACTCTTTTTGCGTGACCATGTGTGTTGGCCGTCGGTCTTCTCCCGTCCTTGGACTGGCACTTGACTCCACCAGCTCCCTAGCTCTCTGGTCTTCAGACTCAGGCTGGAACTAACCACCAACGTTCCTGCATCTCCAGCTTGGAGATGGCAGATCGTGGGACTTGTCAGGCTCCATATTCACAGGGGCCGCGCATATGCAGACATATGTGGTGTGGTTGGTGACTGAAGGAAACGGCCAAGTGAGAACTTCTCAGCTGACTTTAGGAGGCCCTCACTGCAAACACATGCAAACCACGTTTCATTCACAAGTAAGGGAGGCCAAGAACCCTACCCAAAAAGCTATGCAAAAAGGGACAACTAATGAGTCATACAACCTAACAGTCAGTGACTAGTTTAGGAAAACCTTCATCTGGAACATTTTAGTTGTAGCTGTGTTCTCTGCCAGCACTGTATACAGTAACGTTGGTAGCAACTCTGCACAATTGTGCTATTGTGAAGCTGTAAGTTCATGTATCCTCATGAAAGAATTCAGTAGTCATTATCCTTAGGGTCCACAGAACAGTTTGGAGCAGTTCTTCTCCCGAAACTCTTCCGCAGAATGATCTGTCATCTTCTCTGCACCAGCTGTGGGTCGAGAAGGAAATGGTATCAGGAACCCTTCAGACATTGCATCAAAAGAAAGACGTCCCTTGAAGGTAAATAACAGTTTTCAGCCAACTGCTAATTTTAATGAGCAATGATTTAAGTTCACCAATTGACATAGCACCATCTCCTGCAGATCCTTCTGTTTCTTTCCTTTTAGGGCTGAATAATAACCTCTTGTATGCATATGTTTTCTTTTTTTTTTTTTTTAAAGATTTTATTTATTTATTTGACAGACAGAGCTCACCAGTAGGTGGAGAGGCAGGCAGAGAGAGAGGGGGAAACAGGCTCCCCGCTGAGCAGAGAGCCTGATGTGGGGCTCGATCCCAGAACCCTGGGATCATGGCCTGAGCCGATGGCAGAGGCTTTAAGCCGCTGAGCCACCCAGGCGCCCCACGCATATGTTTTCTTTCTCTATTTATCTCTTGACTGACACTTGGGTTGTTTCCATGTCTTGGCTACTGTGAGTAGTGCAGCGATCAATACGGGGTGAAAATATTTCTTTAAGTTCCCAATTTCCATTATTTTCGATATGTACCTCGACATGAGTTAGCTGGGCACTATGGTAGCTCTATTTTTAACTTTTTGAGACTCTCCGGTACTGTTTTCCATAGTGCGCCACCATTTTGCCTCCCCAACGTTCCCCGTGCAGTCTTTAGAGGCTGCATTTGTCCCCTCATCTTCCCCAACGGTTGTTACCTCGTGTGTCTCTTGTGATGCTCTTGCCAAGCTAACGGTTGTGAGGTGATATGTTGCTGTACTTCTAATCTGCGTTTCCATGATGATAAT